>BMAU01014077.1:612500-656348 GCA_019973935.1 Trichonephila clavipes
ATTAATTAAATTTAAATAATAAAGAAACAGCAATAAACAAAAATAATAGCCCAGCACCCTATATAAAAAGGAAAATCGCTCGTTGTGTCCCTGTAGCGCAATAGATAGCACGTTTGACTTCTAATCCAAGGGTTGTGTGTTCGAATCTCACCTGGGATGGCCTAGTTTCTGAGAATTTCATTTCTTTTTTACCATACTATTTTATTTAAATAATTAAATCTAATGAATGAATAAATCGTAACAAACAAAAAATAGTCCAACACCCTATATAGAAAGTAAAATGTATATATATATATATAACGCGCACCCACTGTTTTTCAATTCCTAATATTAGTTCACTCTCTCTCTATACATAAATCTTGTTCAAATTTTGAATCATTAATAATTTTTTTTTATTAATCCACTCAGGTTAAAATAAATTTCTAAAACTTGTAGTGGATGACACTTGTTGTTAATACAGTTTTTTTAAATATGAATTCATTAATTAATTTTAATTAATGAATAAATACAAAAAAAAATAATAGTCCTAAACCATATATAAAAAACGGAATTCGCTCGTTGAGTACCTGTAGCGTAATGGAGTTCTAATCCAAAGGTCATGGGTTCGAGTTCCACCTGGAATGGCCTAATTTCTGTGAATGTGATTTCATTTTACATATTTTATTAGAATAATTAAATTTTATGTGAGAATGAATAAAAAGTAAGAAACAAAAACAATAGTCCAACACCCTATATAGAAAGGAAAAGGGAAGATTGCAAGGAAAATTGCTTTCTATTTTGTCACTTAATAGTGTGATTCTGTTATATGTATATACCTATTTATATTAATTGTAAATATTTAATAAAAAGTAACTAAAATAAAATTTTTCTTTGTTAACCTAAGTAGGAATTGACTTAAATTTTTCTTATTTTACTTGTTTTGTTATTATTTTAGAAATCATTGAAGAGAAATTCAAGTATTCAATTTAAAGCCCATTTGAGCAGATTTATTATCACAGTTAATAATTCCAAGGAATTAAACCAGATGGAAGAATATTTTGCTAAAAGTGTTTATATTTTTGAATCACCCATTACTAATTCTACAAATTCATACCTTTATTGTATATATATAGTCCTACATTGTGAAGTATCATCCAGATAAATAGTTGGGTAACGGTTGGTTATCCATAAATAAATATGGAAGATAATTTAATAATGGAAAACATTCAGTTTCAATTCATCTAATTTATTCCATACTTTTAACCTTTATTTATCTCTCTCTATATAAATAGATGCTTGTATATAGAAAATCACTTCACCCCAACAGCGTTCAACCGATCACTATGAAAATTGGTATGTATAAGTACTTTTTTGCCGAGAAGATTTTAGTGCTATTCTCTTTGTTGCAGTTCCCCACCAGGTGGCTTTATAGCATATCAACTTCTGCACTGTTCAATCAATAGTCAAGTTGCCTTCATGGTCGACAAAAATGATGCAAACCTGGCTCTATCGCTAACATTTCGTTATGCTTCATTGAATCGCTATTATAATATAAGGAACGGCGTTGCTTGCGAATATTACAATTCTAACATAAAATAAATACAACAGAAAGTAATATTAATGTGTTACACATTCATATATAAATTATTTAGACTATTTTAAGCATTCATTACACAAAATTTGTAACAATATGTTACTTTTGCTGAGCAGAAGGAAGGTGTTTTTAAAAAACGATTCCTAAGGGAGTTACGGAGGCGTTATAAATAATCCTGTGTATTAGCTATTAGACCTACAGACTTAAAACTTAGAAAATATGATTTTCTGTTCAGTTCATGTATGCAAAAAGCCTTTTTTGTTTAATTTGTGCAAATTAACTTAATATTAACTCATTAAAAACTTCTTTGTCCTTCAATCTGTATTGTTTAATATTTCAATTCACCCATGCGAAGAACAGGTATATCAGTTAGTCATATATATTTTATACATTTAACATCGTAAAGCATCAGCAATCACCTCATATTAATACTTAAGTATCCAAACCTTTAATTGATTTCATATACGTAAAATAAATAGAGATTGTAAACCATCAATCAGATATGAAATTATAAAATTTATGAAAAGCATACGGGATAAGAATCTTTTTTTCTTTTCTTAAATGGGCATCTTTGTGTTCAGTTACTCATTTAAAACCAGGAGTGACTCCCGGCGAGCAAGGAAGAGATTCATTCATAATTCATGAATTGGCCAACATGGTCGGGACTCGTAATACCGTCGGTGGACCGTGAAATAATTGATGATTGCCTCGGACCTCCCTACTCTTCCAGCTGCTTGCACTGTATGGTATAGGCGAGACGTGACATTCTTTGGGAAGAATATCGTAGAAGTCTGCAGCTACTTTAAATGATATTCAATAGTACGTCTCGGTGATTCCGTAAGCTAATATTTGTAGCTAAACCTTCTGATTTTTTCCCCAACCTGTTACGTTATTCTGCTTGTCTTGAGCAACCTTTCTCAAACTGGGGGATGCCAACTCCTAGAGGGGCGTGTTATCTCTACGAGGGCGGCGCGAGTATATTGAAAAGTCGTAAACAAAAGATTATTAAAAAAATATTAATTTACTGAAAGTAAGCAAACAAAATACATTCTGACATAATAACAAATACACACAGTTTATACAGTTCTTATAAATGTATCACTGCTGTACAATGTATTTTATAATTAATTTAACAATAGTAACTTAAGAACAAGTTTAATAGTTATCAGTGACTCCAAGGGCTTGTCAAATGTAAAATTATATACAAAAATTAACATATGTCAAGGTAATTTGTACGGTTTATAATTAATCCCTTTACTGCTGATTAAAATTTACTCTATTATCCTTCCAATGCCACCGTTTCCCCCGTAAGTGTGGGTACTTGGTGTATTGGGGGGAGGGAGAAAAGGAATAAATAAGGAAATCCTCTGATATCCTTCGAAAAGATTGTCAAGGTTCTTCTATTGTATTCCAAAGCCTTCGGAATAATTTTATGGATAGCAGCTCACAGGAAAAGATCGTACTTCGGAAAGACGTATATACACAACCACGGAAATTAACGCTTTGGCTGAGAGAGACGTTTATATACACCGGTGTTTCTTAAGAGGTTAAACTCGTATTGTAGCTTAAGAGTCAAAGTATAGTATTATTGAATTCAATGCATTGTTATTAGATGGAGGGGGAGGGTGAGATGAAAATTATGATTGAATATTGGTTTGTAAGTATTGAAACTTTGAGAAGTACTTGTCTAGAGTAAGAAAACGTTAACTTAAAAACTCTTAAATAAGGTTATCTTAATAAAGGGATTAAAATTATCTTCATCATCAGGTAAAAAAAATTTCTTTCTTTTTTTTACCTAATAAAAATAAATTATTTAAGAATAATTGAACAATACAGAGTTGGGACAAATAAAAGTAGTCCCGACGATATGAATGATTGGACGTGTATTATTGGTCCCATCTTTTTCGATCGGACGTTAAATTTGGAGCGTTATATTTACAAGATTTTGAATTCATTCGTGGCAGCATTAAATGAGAGTAAAAGACCCAACGTTACTTCTAACAGGATAATGCAACTATTCATACATTCCATCGAACCACGAATCACATTTACACAATCTTCACTCCTGCAGAGTTGTTAATAGAGGTTAGTCTGGTCTCAGCACTAGCTAGCCACCCAGATCACCTAGTGTGTCAGTGGGCGATCACTTTTATGGGGAACCCTCAAGTCTAAGGTGTATCGCAAAAATCCTCATAGTCTTTCAGCAAAGCATTCTATGATCTACTTTTGCAACTTGCTGACCAGGGCTCAAAGTGCCAGGACAGTGCTTCTCAAACTTTCAACACTTGCGACCCAATATTCAATCACAATTTTCATCGCGCCCTCCTCCATACAATAACAATGTATTGAATTCTATAATACGATACTTTCATGCTAAAGCTACAATACGACTTTAACATCTTTGCCGCCGGCGTATATAAACGTCTCGCTCAGCCAGTGCGTAAATTGACCCGCACGTATATATACGTCTTTCCAAAATATGATCTTTACAGTTCCCTTCTATGCAGAAAATTATTCCGAAGGCCTTGGAATGCAATAAAATGACCTTAACAGTGTTTGAGAAGGATTTATTATACTTTCTTCCCTCACCCCCCCAATGTTTTTATTCTTCATTATGTCAGAATATATTTTGTTTGTTTACTTCCAATAAATAAACAATTTTTTTTAAAATAATCTTTTCAAAATGCTCGCACCCTTCTCCTGGGATTATCCCCTAAAGGGGCGCGCCCCACAGTTCGAGAAACGCTGTGCCAGAAGATAAATAGCGGTCAAAAACGAGCTGTAGGTGCAATTTGACGTCATTTTCCTCTCCTTGTCGCTAAAAAGGTTGACTATTAATCGAAAAAGAAAAGTTGAAATTAAGAGTTTTTCGAGAACGACCTAGAAGTCTCATGAAAACAACCTCTATTTGATGCATAACTATTGGAAACTATATAAACAATCTTTTTCTCCTTCAAATCATTAATACAGATCAGTGCCTCTCAAACTTTCAATACTTGCGACCCAATACTGAATCATAGTTTTCATGGCACCCCCCTTCCTTCCATACCATAACAATGTAAGGAATTTTATAATACTATACTTTGGTGCTAAACCTACAATACGACTATAACCTCTTAAATGCCAGTGGCGTATCTAAACGTTTCCACAACCGTTTGTCTCTTCGCAGACGACACAGCGATCCTAGCTCAAAGCGCAAATAAAATTTGCGTTACACACTTTCTACACCGGCATCTAGCGGAGCTAGAGGACTGGTATAATAAATGGAAAATTTCCATAAACCCAACGAAAGCTGAAGCAGTCTTCTTCTCCGTAGGACGCAACACAAGAAAACCACCACCAATCCACATCCAGAATCACCCGGTTCCATGGTCCAAATCCGTAAAATACTTAGGAGTCATCGTCGACGAAAACTTAACTTTTAAACACCACATACTACACCTTAAACAAAAATTTCGAGCCCTATCCTGTATCTATTCCCCCTATTTCGCTCGGAATTCACCACTGACATTAAAAAATAGAGTGCTTATCTATACCTCTATAATCAGACCAGTGATCTTATATGCTTCTCCAGTCTGGGGGCATGCAGCTATTTCAAATATTAACTTACTAGAAGCATCCCAAAATGTCGTTAGAAGACATCTCCCGAATGCCCGATGGTTTATGAGGAACGCAGATATTAGGCCTGCGCTTCACCTCAAAACCATCCGGGAAACTATCAAGAAACTTGCAATAAAATTCTACGACGATATTGAAACAATCGAAAACAGAACCCTTAGAAAAATCGAAATTTACACCCCAGACCCCAACTTTAATAGACCTAGAGAAACATTTTAATTTAAATTCATCTCTCCAAATCCCAAGATTAACTTTTTTTGTCAATTTCGCCTGATCCCGCCCCCCACGCGAGCTGCTGCCTCCCGATTGGTCGAGCAAAACTCACGCTAAGACTCTTAAATACGGCCGTTCCGACGGCAAAATTAATAGTTTCAAATCTCATATTCAGAATATCGCAATTAACTTTTTTAACGATTTAGAAACAACCAATAATATCAATATGCAAAATTTATCACATTATACCCCTAATGACAAAACAAAGAGACCAAGAAGAATTCTTCTTGACTCCTATAATCCCCCGTAATTCTATTTTCTCGAGCAATTTTTATTGCACACCGTATTTTCTAAAATGTCACTTTTTTAATTTTTGTGAATAATTTTCTCCTGCTCTCCCCTCTGGACATGCTCCTCCCCATAATTTAAATCTCAGCCCCCGGGGCAGCCAATCGGAGTCAATGTTCACTGTACCCAGCATCCAATCAGAGAGCAATCTCTTAGCTCTCAGCCAAGCCAAAAAACTCAAAAACTTTCCACCCAGATGAAGAACCATAGCCACGCCTCCCGGATTCCATCGCTCGACCAATTGCCGTTATGCCACTCAGCAGAATGGAAAACACCACTTTTGCCATGCCCAGCATCATAGACTCTCACGGTATGGGATTGAGGACTGTTTACAGTCCAGACGCCCGAAATTAAACGCCTATTCAACGCCACTTACTCCCGGTAAAGTAGGAAAGGAGACGGTTTATGCCGACCCCTTCCCCTACCGCGCCGGTATACCCTTCCTTCCGCCGACTCCTTTCTCCGCCTAGCGGAAAAACGGAGCTCGGTAGGCCCAGACTCCACTCATTACATGACAAAACAAAATCGCTTCCAGATCCCCACACTCTCTACTCTTTTACTGGAAATCTCTAAATTTTTAATAACTTAAAACTATCATAAAATTACTTAAAATCAAAAAAGGGCAAATTATCAAATTCATGTCACTCCCCAACTTTGACTGACAGGAGATTTAGATTCCTGCAGGAATCAGGCGCTCCATAAACCCTCCAACCACCTCAGCCAAAGCTTTAATTGCCCGGACCTATACATGCGTCTTTCTGAAGTTCTATCTTTTCTATGCATTGACATCCATTCAATTATTCCGAAGGCTTTAGAATGTAATGAAAGAACATTGACAGTGTTTACGGCATATTTACTTAATTCAGAGAATTTGCTTATTTATTCCTTTTCCTCCCCCCCTTCCAATACATCACATACACACGCCTACGCGGAAAACGGTTGCATTTTGGAGTGAATCGCATAATTTTTAACTGGCAGTTATGGGATTAATTATAAGCCGTACAATTTTTCAAGATAAGTGTTGATTTTTCTGTATAATTTTATAGCTAACACGTCCATAGGGTCACTGGTAATTATTAAACTTATTAACTTAGTATTGTTAAATTAATTGTAAAATACATTGTACAGTATATTAATAAGTGTTATTATATTAGTGTAAATGTGTATTTTATTTTTTATTATGTCGGAATATATTTTGTTTTACTTTCAGTAAATTAATAATTTTTTTAAAAAAATCTTTTGCTTTCGACTTTTTAATATACTCGCCCCCTCGCAGAGTTATAGGGAGGGCGCTCTACACATTTTGAGAAACGCTGGCTTAATTCGAAATAGTTACCTTTTTACTTTAAACGTATACGTCCTACAACCAAACATTTTAGTGAACAAAAGTATAGTTTAGATGTTAATGATGTCATATGAACTAATGCATATCTTCGATTATAGGAGGACCATTTTTTTTATAAGAAGCACATGAAAATTCGTGTCAGGTCTCCTGAAATTTTAAAGAACCCTGGTTCCATTGTTTCCTCCAGAGGGAATATCTGATAATAACAAGAATAGCAACTCCGAGTAGATTAAGAATAACGCAGAGTAGCATAATTTTCTCTACATAAGGACAAAAATTGTTACAGTAGTGAAATTTGGAATCACTTCATTTCATCAAAACATCAGCGTGTGTGAATCACAATTATATACATTTTTGGGAGTAATTTCGTTTGCTACTTTTTTACCTCATGAAACAAAGTTTTGATTTCTTATAGAATAAAATGTCTACTATCTTAAATCTTGTCATTTACCAATCTAGAATATTAATGAAATATTTTGTACTTCTCTCGAAGTTGTACGATAGGGAGTTCCAAGATCAGATGGTCAGGTGTATTGTTATAATTTAACCCTTTATCTACCGACACTACTTATAAGTACCACTCACTCTAAATTTACCATTTTTATGAATACTCTGACGATACTTAACAGGAATATTCTTTTACATCCACTCTTTCAAGATATATGGTAGCATGGGTTCTATGATGAGTATTTTAGCTGGAAGGGGAATAGTTCAATATTAAAAGTTGCGTTTTAAGACGGATAGCGAAGATTGTCATTTTTTTTCGGAAAAAGCAATTAATGTCAAAAGGTAAGTGCCTCATTTTTTTTGTATGTAATGAAGAACTTTATGTTTAATATGTTGTCGTTTTATGTTTAATATGAATATGCTTGCGTGTCTCAAGATGTGAAATAAATAATATTTCCTGCCATAAAGGACTGCGGCGTCAATATCATTAAATAAGCAACATCAACGATCTAAAACATGATTAACCTAAAAGAAAGCATCAGCAATGACCACGCCCTATCCATTCGTTACACAAATATCATAACTACTCACCAGGAACATAAATATATATATATATATATTATACGTTATATCTACAAAAGTAATAGTTAGATTAATTGACACTTAAATCATATATACACATATATAAATACTAAAAAAAACTCATTTATGAGAATGCATAATTATTCAAACGTAGTCTTTTATAGAAAATGGATAAAATAAACAAATACCCCCGACGAATGAGCACTAAAAAGTGAATTAATTAACGTCGTATTGCAAAAATGTTAAAGAAAAATACAATTCATTCGAAATTTCAAGAAATTTTCTCTTCCACCGTTTGGTCATAAGCCCATACATAATTTAATTAATAAAATTTCTGGTATATCAGTTTTCCTATATTTTCATTTTTGCCCTATTAGTTTATTGAGTCTTACTTATCTTCTTATCTTTGCGAATATGCTCTCAAAAGCCTTAATCAGGATAAAGCTATATGAATTTCCATTTGTGTTCTTGTTCCTTTTTCTCATTCTATGCGGTAACTGCGGTCTTTGTTAATGTCGCTGTGTGTTTGCGTGTTTATGTTGCTTATGGCACAAAAAAATTATTTAAACTGTTCAAATTCATTTTAAAAGCTGCAATTTCTTAGCAGCTAATAATGCTAACCAAACTACTGAAACAAACAAAACAACAACAAAAGACAAGCAATACAAAAATAAAACTTTTTAATGTCAATTCGTACTTTAAATGGATGAAGAATCCCAAGGATCCTCTCTCCACTGATTCAGATCCATTGGAAGGTCAACCACGAAATATTTTGTATTAGTTACTTTTTATTAAATAGTTATAATTAATATAAATGTGTATATACATATGAAAGAATCACAATATTGAGTGATAAAGTAAATTATAAAGCGATTTTAAATGCAATTTTCGTTTCTATATAAGGTGTTGAACTATTTTTTTGTTTGTTAACATTTATTCACTAATTAAATATAATTTTTCTTTTGAAATAGTATAGTAAAAAAAGAAATCCCATTCTGTGATTCGAACGCGTGACCTTCGGATTAGATTTCCAACGCGCTATCCATTGCGCTACAGGGACACAACGAGCTACTCTCCTTTCTTTATATGCTGTTGGACTATTACTTTTTTTGTTGCTATTTATTCATTTTTTAAATTTAATTCATGAATTAATATTTGAAAAACTGTATTAACATCAAGTGTCATTTACTACAAGTTAAAAAAAATTGTTTGAGCTTGATTGGATGAATAGAAAGATCGGAAATTCGAATAAGGTATATATATGTGGGAGTCCGAATAAATCTTCGAATAAAAAACAGACTCTTCAGAAGACGGGATTTTAGATTGGCGAGGTGGCTTGTCTAGGGGTAAGTATTTAAGGGTGAGTGATGAATTATTAATTGAATCTAAGTCATTTAAACACAAATACTTCATTTAAGTAAAAAAGAGTTTATTTAAAGTTAAAGGGAAATATTTACAAAAGGGGATATTTACAAAGAGAAAGACATGCAGGGATTAGGTTAATTAAAAGTTGAGTTATACCTTTAGAAGACGGGGAAATAAACCTTTCTCATTATTGGACGTTAGGACTGGTGGTGCCGCGCAGGGCGAGAAAATGCGGTAAAGACGTGACGTGTTGAACAAGCAGTGGTTAGTAGGCCTCTGCCGAAAAATTATTCAAGCCGGAGCTACGAAAGCTCACTAGATGGCGCTGCTTCGGAATGCAGTAATAAATAAAATTGAGATTTATGGTCCTCTGAAAAGGATATGACTCAACCTTTTAACAAAATGTTTCAAAGGGAAAATCCTACAAAATCACCCTCTCTTGACAGAGCTGGTCCCTCAGCTCTTACAAAATGTTGAGAGCTAAAGTACTTTAAATACAAACTATTTTTAGTTACAACTATAAATTTGATGATTATTGGAATGTGGACGCAATAAAGACAAATAGTACGGTTCTTAAGGATAATAAAATATAATATTACAGATGAAAAGATGTATACCTAATATTCACAATTCCGGACCTAAAATAAAGCATATAAAAACAAAATATTCTATGTTGTGATCTACAATTAACTAAACCATAAAAAAATCCTTCGCATCAATAGAAAGATAATGAATAATACGAAAATATAATAAATGTTACAAGTGAATATAAAATGATTAATGGAAACGAGTGTTACCATAGAACATCTATTAATTTCTCAACAGGGATATAATATGAGAAAAATTAAAAATAATGAATAAAAAAAATTCAATCAAGCATAAAAATGTTTCATCAAATCAGCTGAGGTGGTGGTTGAGTTCGGTCCATCGTGCTGACCAACCTTTTCCACTTCATACCTATCTTTGGAATTAACTTTTGTTACTTTGTAAGGGCCTAAGAACTTTGGTCTTAGTTTCAGTCCAGCTCCAAATTGGGTTCTCTGGATGGCTACTAAATCACCTTCTTTGTATAACGAAGCTTTCTTTCTTCTTCTGTTATACGTCTTTCTATTTTCAGACTGCAGGGTTTCGATGTTCTTTTTTGCATCGTTTCTTAAAAATTCGCGTTGTTCTAGTAATTCTTTCGCAATTTCTTCTAGAAGTAAGTCTTTGATTAGGATGTCTTCCTTGTTACGCATATTGATTCCCACTAATAGTTCGAATGGTGTCCATTTTGTACTGCGACTTATAGTAGTATTTAGTATTCTCTGTAATCTGTCGACGTATTTGTACCATTTCGTTGATTCGTCTAATGATAGTTTGGTGAGAACTGGAATTAAAGTTCGATGAATTCGTTTAACTTGTCCGTTTCCTCGAGGAACACCTGTCGCTATTTGTAGATGTTGAATGTTCTCTTCATCACAGTAGTCGTTGAATAATTTTGAAGTGAACGCTGAACCTCTATCAGAGATAATTCTGATGGGATTACCAAAGGTCCTCTGCTGTTGTTTTAGTTTTTCGAGGGCACTTTCAGCAGACACAGTTTTGACGGGATACAGCCAAGTAAATTTGGTAAATGCGTCTACTACGGTGAAAATGTGTTGATAATTTTTGTTTGTGTAGGGTAAAGGACCAATGAAGTCAACATGGTACGTACTTAAAGGAATGCTTTCCTTAGAAATAGGATTCAAAAACCCTTCCTTTTTGCCAGTTTTCTTATTAGCTAAGATACATGGAACACAATTAACTATTACTTTTTTAACGACGTTGGTTAAATTTGGGATAAAAAATTCCTGTTTCACAATTTCTTCTGTTTTTCCTACTGAGAAATGACCATTTTCGTGAATCAATTTAATTAGTTCAGCTTGCATTGCTTTAGGGGTTACAATTAATTCTCGACCATTTAAATACTTGTAGAGTATACCATTTCGCTCAAAAAATTCTTCTGATTCTTGCTTCTCTAGAAGTGATTTAAATGTTTGGATGTTGTCATCTTCCTCTTGTGAGTTTTTAAGCTTTGAAGTTAATGTATCATTGCATACCATCATTACGGGATATCGGCTAAGAGCATCAACGTGCTTCATACGACTTCCAGCTCTGTGCTCTATTTCATAATCGAATTCTTCTAATTGAAGGGCCCATCTGGCTATGCGAGTAATTAGCTCCTTTTTGCATAGTCTTCTGAAATGCTGAACAGTCCGTTACTATTTTAAAGCATTGTTCTAAAAGATAAACACGAAACTTCTTTAATGCGTTGATAATTGCTAGTACCTCTAATTCGTAGCTGTCATACTTTTCTTCTGCTGTATTTTTCTTTTTCGACATGTAGTAAACGGGATGTAACTTTCCATCTTCTGCTTCTTGTAACAAAATTGCGCCGTACCCTTGTTTACAAGCGTCTGTATGCAGTTCTGTTTTTCTTCCATACTTGTAAAGGTGCAAGATTGGGCCTTCGGACATGATTTTCTTCAATTTTTCAAATGCTTCTTTTTGTTGAGTCCCGAAAACAAAGAGGTTTTTTTCCCTTGTTAAATCACTAAGTGGTGTAGCTATCTTTGAATAATCTTTGATTTACTTGCGGAAATATCCAGTTAAACCAAGAAAACTTTGTACTTGTTTTATTGTTGTTGGTTCTGGAAATTTTCGGACAGCTAGTGACTTCGTAGGGGATGGTTTAATAGTTCCGCTTTCTACAATGTGACCTAGAAATTCAATTTTCTTTTTTAAGAATTGGCACTTCTTGAACTTAATTTCTAATCCGTATTTCTTTGCGACTTCAAAAATAATTTTAAGTTTTTCTAGACCTTCCTGTTCGTTTTTCGCTGGAATGACGAGATCATCTAAATAACTGATTACAATTCCTTTCCGAGTAAGATCTCTAAATATACTTGATACGTAGCGTTGGAAAACTCCTGGACTTGTGCTTAGTCCGAAAGGAACTTTGTTGAATTCAAATTGTCCATCTGGGACGATAAAGGATGTATACTTTCTACAATCTTCGTCAACATCGACGTGAAAGAAACCATTGCGTAAATCTAATGTAGAATATACCTTTGCTTCTTGCAAAGTGTCTAAAACATCTTCGATGAGATAGGTAACGGAAATTTATCTTTCACAAGCTTCTGATTCAATTTTCTGGTAGTCAATGCACATTCTCGAAGATCCATCTTTCTTTTTTACCATTACGATTGGACTTGCATATTCCGCAGAACTCGGACGTATAATGCCTTCGTTGAGCCATTCTTCTATCTGTTTGTTTACTTCTTGTCTTTCTGTGAAAGCTAGTCGACGAGGGTGTTGACAGACTGGTTCTTCGTCTTTTAAAATAATTATCATTGTGACGTCAGTAGATGCTGTTTTTTCTGGCTTGTAGTCTTGAATTAACTTTTCAAGTTCCTTCTTGATTTGATGATTTTCAACATGACGTAGGTCTAGTTCTTCTTGAAGATTTTCAGCCGATATTTGCATAAGCTGTGCATGATTCTCATATTTGTTGAATTTAACTCCTTCTTTAGTAAAACTTATCGATGCTTGTTCCAAAAGATCTGATCCAATAACTGCTTCGAATTTTAATTTATCAGTCGGTACAACATGCCAAGTTAACGAGTAATTTTCATCATCTATTTTGAACTTATATTCAAAGGAACCGATAGTTGTCACTTGTGCTTCACCAATACCTGTGAGAAGCATCTTGTTCTTCTATAATTTTGTTGGATCCATTATTCTTCTGCTCGTGTTTTCTCGAAGCAAACTTACGGTACTACCACTGTCTACGAGCGCCGTGATTTTCACCTTTCCAAAAAATATCTCTTTAGTACGTAAACCTTCCTTAACGATGAGTGTGCAAGTTTCTTTTGAAAGCTCTTTGAATTTCTGCGATTTTGAATAGTTCGTCTGAGCATGCTTGGAAGCATTGTGATTTGAGTGTTTCTCGTAATTTTTGTTGTAATACCCTTTCTGCGCGCTGTCTTGATATCTTTGAACAGATTCGTACTTGGTAACAGGGGCTTCGTAATGTTTGTTGTAATTCGTTGACGCTGGAAACTTCTTATCTTTCCTGTTATACTCGAATTTTCCTGGTGCTTCATATCTGCGATTCTTTTCTGTGAATCTGAATTCTTGTTTCTTCTCAAATGGACTGCTAGATTTTTGTTTCAGAGTCCTTTTAAAGTCTTCGAATTCTTCTAGTTTTTCTGCTAATTGAACAGGGGAGTTCATATTTGCCCATTCATCAAGATAATATTCTTTAAATTCAAAAGGAGTTTTTCGTTTGAGTTGATCTGCTATGATTAGATCTGATAACTTGTTGAAAGTATCTATCTTCAATCCATCTATCCATCCGTTGAAGTAAGTGTTTAACTCATGGTAAAAATCAATCCATGTTCTTTCAGGTGCTTTTTGGTGAGTGACAAATAGTTGTCGAAACTTTTCTGGAGTTAGTTTAAAGCGTTTCAGCAGTAAATCTATAACGTGTTCGTAAGAGTTGGCTTTATCGTCAGGCTCTCTCGCTATGATGTGAGATACTTCCGTCGGTAACAAGCCTAACAGATGAGAAACCCAGTTTTCTTGATCAATATTTAATCTCTGCGCTTGACGTTCAAATAATTTTAGATAAAGAGACTGATGTCTTCTTTCAAATCAAAACGATGTATAAACTTTAAAATTTCTTTGACGAGAAATTTAGTATCACTTTCTTTGGATGTATCAGCGCCTAATTGGATTCTTAACTTTTCCAACTCAAATTCGTCTTTGCGTTTTTGCTCATCTAACCTCAATTGTTCGAAGCGTAATTTTTTTTCTCGTTCTTCAATGCGTAATTTTTCTTTTTGCTCTTCAATGCGTAATTTTTCTTTTTGCTCTTCAATGCGTAATTTTTCTTTTTGAACTTCAATGCGTAAATTTTCTTCTCTGACTTTGCGATCCTCAACAATCGTTGAATGTATGTTTTTGGTCAGTTCTTCGTCATAATTTTCACTACCAATAATTAGATCTTTGAGTGTGACGATGGTTATAGATTCATCGAATTTTAAATTTAATTCCGTAGCTAAGACAAATAAATCTTCGCGTCGACCTTTGCCAAGATACGCCATTTTAAAATTTAAATTTAAGTTTAGATAGTAACCAAAGGAATAAACAAAATTGTCACGCGTTCAAACAAAAACAATGATGTTGCTATTTGCAATTCTCGTTTGCATTTACAAAAATTCTCAAGTTAAAATGATATTGCATCAAAATACACTAAATATACATTGAAATATTCAAATTCTATTCATTTAGAAATATTTTTAAACCAGTAACGTGTAAAGACAACAGTGCGAGCTAAAATACGTAATGCTTAATTTAAAGTAGTCAAATCATTAATTTCAACTAAAAACAAAACCTTTTTTTTAAAAAGAAACATTTGATATATCAGTTATCTCATTTCGTTATAATAAATGCAAAAAGAATTTGAAAGAAAAAATAAATTAATATAAATGTTGTTTAGAAACTGTGATTAAATTTATTGTGATATGAAAAAGTTAATCATTTAAAGTTCTTTGCTGAAAAAAGCAAACAATTAGAAGTTAGTCACTTAAGAAAAATCTCATATATATTTTTTATTACACCAATAAAAATAAAACCTTTTTAGGATCTCTTCAGCACATTCTAAGGATAAACACATGTTTCAATAGAAAGCATAATAATTCTGTTAAAAATGAACTCAAAATACTTATATATTGAATGATAAAATACACCATTAAAACCAGATTATACATGATCTTTCATCAATTCTAAAAAACAGAGCATATTCTTTCAAAATATTTCTGGAATACTCGTAAAAAATAATTAATTGCCTAACTGCTGCAAGAGATATGTTACACTATATGAGTCATCGAAATTACGATTGCATCCAAACGGAAAATGTTTAGGAATGGGAAGACATTAATCTCTTAGTTCAAGGTCGATGACATAACTACCAAAGAAAATGAAAGCTTTTCGCACACCATAAAATTAATTCAATGCGATTCGTTAGTAAATGAGATACAAATAAAAACTTGAATATTACGTACGACTTTCTTAATATTTTAAAAGATATACTTGTAGAAATTTTAATTGATACGATTTCTATACACAATTAGAAAAATAGTATTTCAGAAAAACACACATATTTAAAAATATAAATTACTTAATGAAATCAACTACAACAAATTTTTTTTATAAGTAAATTAACACTTGCTCACGTATTCTTTTCTGAAGATTCCCTTTTTTTCCTGTTGCAAGGAAAACGAAATAAAAAACAGTACACACCTGATACAGTTGACGACGTGTGATTAATTACTTGAAAACAAACTTCAAAGGCTCCTGGATGTGTTCACTGGACTTGTGAAACTCTTGTAGCTGTTGTACACGGCAGAAAATAACGTGGTTTTGGCGAGCGATCTTGTAAGATTTTGAGTTGATGACTTCGGGAGTCGTTTTATTCACCTAAATGTTAGTGTTATGAGAGGCAATCCGCATTTTCGATTCAGTCCGCTTGTAAATTAGGCTTGCAGCCAAAAATGGGTTTTTTTAAAGAAGAAGAGAGTTAGAAGGTTATCAACTTATTATTTAGAGAAGATTTTCGAAATCAAATCCCAGGCGATCCCCCAATTATTTCTGTGGGAGTCCGAATAAATCTTCGAATAAAAATCAGACTCTTCAGAAGGCAGGATTTTAGATTGGCGAGGTGGCTTGTCAAGGGGTAAGTATTTAAGGGTGAGTGATGAATTATTAATTGAATCTAAGTCATTTAAACACAAATACTTCATTTAAGTAAAAAAGAATTTATTTAAATTTAAAGGGAAATATTTACAAAAGGGGATATTTACAAAGAGAAAGACATGCAGGGATTAGGTTAATTAAAAGTTGAGTTATACCTTTAGAAGACGGGGAAATTTAACCTTTCTCATTCTTGGATGTTAGGACTGGCGGTGCCGCGCAGGGCGCGGAAATGCGGTAAAGACGTGACGTGTTGAACAAGCAGTGGTTAGTAGGCCTCTGCCGAAAAATTATTCAAGCCGGAGCTACGAAAGCTCACTAGATGGCGCTGCTTCGGAATGCAGTAATAAATAAAATTGAGATTTATGGTCCTCTGAAAATGATATGACTCAACCTTTTAACAAATGTTTCAAAGGGAAAATCCTACATATATATATATATATATATATATATATATATATATATATATATATATATATATATATATATATATAGGGAGAGAGTGATCTATTAATAGAAATTGAATGACTAGCTAAATTCAAAAGTTATTGTTATAGAAACACACACACACAAAAATGAATTTACATGTATTAGGTTATTCCGTGTTTACAATTTAAAAACAAATCACAAAGGAGCTTATTAAAATCAACTTTTCTTTTATATTATCATAAAAAAAATAGTCTTTCTGTGCAAAGACAATTGAATTTTTATCGGTTCTTTCTCTTTTTTTATTCCTGAAATGTGTTCTTGTAAAATGTATGGGGGTGTTGGATTTTATGGAATAAAAAAACAGATAGAAAGCAACATTATTTATTAAAATCAAATTAATGAAAGTAACTTGTTTTATTTTTTTCCATTAACAATAAATTGTTTTTCCCATTTAAATGAACTTCACGTGAGCATTTACGCACATGCGCAGTTGACATAAAACATATCGATAGGACGAATTTAGCGATTCATACCTTGGTCACGAGCTGTCATCGAATAGCATTACAGGGAATTTTCTCATTGTGGGTAATACACATGGCATTTTTCTTTCAGTCTTTTAATGTTTAATATTAGATAGAACTCATATCCTCTCTTAACATATCTTTGAAACCTAAACCATGTGAAAGTAACAGAATTAAAAATCTCATAATTCAATTCAGTGCTGCAAAATATTATTCTTTCATAGATTGAAAAAGTACATAAGTATTTTTTTTCAAGAAAAGTTTTTATAATGACAGAAAAATATACTAAACTATTCCAAGCAGAAAACTAAAATATTCGAACACAGCTGAAATTAACAAAATAAAAGTAGATGAGCTGAGGAACGAAAAAAAAATGTGGAGTTCTAAAAATTACCATGAAAAAGGATTTAAATTCATTTTCGATATTTTTACTTTGATTGGAATCGAAGTGAAAGAAGACCAGAAAAAGAAATGGAGTGTTTTATTACATGAGAAAGAAAAAGAGACTATAAATAGCCGAATGACTTGCTGCTTCAAGAATTGTTGCAAATACTTTACATTTTTTCTACTGTTTGTAAAATTGTTTTGCGATGTATCACGCATAGTATTCTTAAAAGATAAAATTAATCAGTGTACACAAGTTTTAATGTCAACATTAATCATAGTACTTTATTTATCACTTTACAAAAGGCGGAATGTTATGCTGCAAATGTCTGAAGATCTCTGTAAAATTCGTCAAAAGTTAAGAAATAATCTTCGAAGTTCAAAGTACCTTTTTATCACGTGTATTATACTTATGCAAATTTTGATGATAATTTGTGTCCTCTTTCAAACCTTCTTGGGGAAGAAAAGTGTCGATTTGCGTGTAAATAGAATCGAATTTAAATTCTTAACTAGTTCCTTCGATAATGAAATCCGTTATTGTCTCAGCCTTAATCAAATTATCGAACTGATATTTTATACTTTAACATGCACCATTCTTTCGCTTTTTATTATTTATTACTGCCAAATATGTAGACTCCTCCAAAATAGCCTCCAACGTTTCATTCATCATTTGAAGAATAACTGCTTACCAGGAGATATTGAGCTATTCTTGTACGCAGATATTGCAAAATATGTTAAAAGGATGGAAAAACATTTTTCTTTCTCTACTTTCGTCGCGATTCTCATCAGCATGACTGGAGCTTTCTGGGGAGGATACAGATTGGCATTTTATTCAAAAGTAATCGACGAGTTTTTCCTCTTCAGGATCTTTTACACTGCCTTTTACTTGTATGCTCATATATTAGTTATGGTCAGTATGTCATTGACAAACGAGTGGCTGAAAGAAGCTAAAACTCATATGCTGTGCACATCATTTACGATTCCTAAGGACCAATTTAATATTAAGAACAATTTCAAAAAGGTTTTGGTGCAAGAAAATATTATCAGTTTGTGGGGGATTTTTGTGGTGAACAGATCTTTGCTTATAGCAAGTCTTGGTACTTTGTTAACATACGGAATTTTAATCGGAAACTTGCGAAATCCTTGATAAACAAGTAATATAAAAAAAAAATTTCTAAGTCAATTCCTACTTGGATCAATAAAGAAAATTTTTTATTTTAGCTACTTTTTATTAAATACGTACACTTAATATAAATATGTATATACATATGACAGAACCACAACATTAGGAGGTAATTTATATTTATTAATCATCATTAAAGTATGGTATTGTCATCCAAAACAATCGTGTATATAAAATTTCAGTTCAACTGAATGCTTTAAAACGTGAGAAAAAAAATCTTTTAAAGTTTGATCCAAGTCACTAAAACTGATATCAACGTGGCTGTATTTGTAATTTTTTGAATAATTAGTTTAAATCAATTAATTTTTATTAATTATAATTAAACTACTGTATTGCCATCCAAAATAATCATTACATAAAATTTCAACTCAGTTGGGCGCTTTAAACTGTTATTTTATTAACGATTGAAAATTTAACGAATATAAATAAATAAAAATATAGAGAGAGTGTGAGCTAATAGTAGGAATTGACAAAAAAAAAAAGAAAATACACCCAACTCTTTTTTTATACGGTATACACGTTTTTTAGAAACCAGTGCTAGGAAATCTTGTGAAGAAATATGTGCGACTTAAGGTAAATTTGGGGAAATATTCCACATTTGTCAAAAATCGTGTAAGATGAAAAATCTCTGAATACTTTCTCATAAAACCGTGAAAAAAAGTAATACTAAAACTATTTTGCATATTTATAAAACAAAATTCATTTTTATTATAAAAAAATTAAAATTAGCGTACAGTGAATTTTCAGTATGTACGTGCGAACATATAAAAATTGAAGTGGAAATTGAGAATAAATACTATATATATATATATATATATATATATATATATATATATATATATATATATATATATATATATATATATATATATATATATATATATATATATATATATATATATATATACATATATATATAAACAAACAATTATTTATCACTACTTGATAACAAGCGCATACATTTAATACGAACTGGATTTAAAATGCTAATCCTTATTAGCTATGTCAGATATTTCTAGCACAACTCTCGGTTTTGATTCAAATAAAGAATTTCGTTCATTATTGATGACCTCAAAGGTTTTTTTTTGTTACAAAATCTGTTAATAGTGGCTTTTTTTAATACGTTGAAATCAAAATGCACGCTCTACGTCAGGAACGTAAATAAGAAAATGTTGTTTCAGACTTGAAGCAAATTTCGAGCCCTCGCTAATTAAGATATCCAACTATCCTAAAATCATGATTTTTTTAAAAAAAATTCCAAACTGTTTTATGATTCTATTTTATACGCCATCTTATAAGCTTTATAAAAATACCAAGTGTTTTATTTTCCATTTATTAGAACAAAAATTACAAGTGTTTTAGTAAAAGCAGATGCCATAACTTTAAATAAGGTGTCAAATTTTAAAATGCGTTTTGCTCAAAATGTGTTTCTTTCGAAAAACTCAAACGGGAACAGTGATTGCTCAAACATTTTTGATTTTCAGGCTTGTTTAAATCTTCAGATTTATCAATGACTTTTATTACAAAATTTACAGTCCCTTATGTGAACACTATGACTGATTTTTTAATCAATTTCATATCATAACTGAGATAAAGGGCTCTAATTTTTGTATAAATTAAAATATCTCTTTTCCTGAAGGTCATTTTGGAAAGGAATTGCAAAGTAATACATCAAAATTGAAAAATGGAGAATTTATTCATTTACTATTTTACAGAACGGGCTTCGTTTATGTAATGTTTTGTAAATTTTTACCCATTTTTTCCCATTTTAGTAGTAATCGTTTATTTTTCTCTTCTTAATTTTAGCCTTTTTTTTTCTTAAAAATTAATAAACGAATCTAAAATACATGAAAGATCTCCATATCTTCATCTTTTATGAAAAAAAAAATGTTGCAAGCAGCCGTGTACCTGAATGACGTCAGGTATTTTTTTGTTACAAAATCCGTTATTAGCGGCTTTTTTTATTGCGTTGAAGTTATAATGCACGTTCTACGACAGCAGCATAAGCACAGCAGCATTTCATACTTGAAGAAAATATCGAACCCTCGCTAAACTAATCGGATGTTAATATAGCTGAAATTTACCTTCTCTCGACTTCATTCTGATCATAAACTGTCATAAATTCTATCAAATCGTTCTCATCGAAAGGTCACGAATCCCCAGTTTTTTTGTTTTTTTTTTAAATTCGTGCTGAAACAAAAATTTCGTGAAAAAAAATCGTTAAATTTGTGTACCGTGTTATTTCAAAATCGTGTAAGAAAAGACCATGTAAAAAAAGCTGGATTTATTATAAATCGCGCGTACTGGGAGATATTTGCTGAATGCGTACTAACCACTTGATGATCCTTCGCCCTTCTAATCTCCCTATAGAAAAGCAACTAAAATAGAAAGGTATCAAAAAGTGCGTATTGTTGTTGTCGTGTAATGCCCGAAGGAAAGGAATGAAAGTTGCCAGAGCCTGAGACAAGTTGTACTCCTACACGATAGATGGCGACGCCACCTATCTCCACCTCCACAATTTAAACATGAAACTGGAGGTGAGGGAAATATATTCCCCAGACCCCTGCACCAATGGTTTGTGCTGCGATTGCCTACAAGATTTTCGTATCCATTGATTTAACGAGCATGTACTCCGTGTGTACTTGGAGGGTATTTGGTGGCTTTGAGCCCAGGCCCTCGGGACTGTAGTCCGTTACTCTAACCACTAGGCTACCCATGGCCCTAAAACTCTTAATAGAAAATAAGATTTTATGTTTAACAAATTGCATTATTTTAATATTTTTTGTTGCAAATGTCAATTTTAGTTCCTTGATTATAATAATTTTTTAAATCAAATCTTTTTTCACAGATTTTGCCCTTTTGTGTGAATACAATGTTCTACTAATGATGATAAAGATTTACATATGAACCTGCTTAATATTTGTGTTTCAAATAATGCTTTAAAATGTTTGACGTTTCATTCCCAAATCCTTTTATCAATTTTTCCTCTTTTTAGTGACAGTATGTGAAATGTTATTATTATATTTTAGAATTTCAAGCACCAATGTAAAATTTGTGTTATTTACAAGGCAAATGTATACATAAAGGAACACTCCTCGTCTTTTTTTCTACTTTTCTAATGTACATTTAACCAAAGAATGTTTCATATAAAACATGAAATAATTGAACTAATTACTGCACAATGCAATTTTTGACCTGCAAGTTCTTCAGTGCAATCATATTCTCGAAATACTGTGTGTGAACTAATTTGCAAAATATATATCACCGTTAACATATATCACACTTTTTGTGTACAGATGGATGCTATTTAGTTTCATTTATAATGGTTTGTTTTTACGTGTTGTTTATTTTTATGTGTGTGTGTTGATGTTTATACGTTATTTAAATCAGGCATTTTATTTAAATCAGGCACTTTACATTCGCCAAGTTTATTATTTCTACACACACACACACACACACACACACACACACACACACACACACACACACACACACACACACACACACACACACACACACACACACACACACACACACACACACACACACACACACACACACACACACACACACACACACACACACACACACACACACACACACACACACACACACACACACACACACACACACACACACACACACACACACTATATACCACGTATATTTCTTACACCTAAATTTCATAAAGATCCAGTCAAATTTAGAACAGTTACTAATGGTTTTAATACATATATCTGCAAATCAGGAAAAATTCTCCATGAGAAATATTACAAGATACAATAAATAATTTTAAATCCAAAGCCACACTTAAAAATAGTAATGAACTTATTTAACAAATGAAAGACAAAAATATTTTTTCAGTCTACAGTTTAGATTTTGAAGATGTTTTTAACTCTATTAATATTGATGATATGATTAATATACTTGTAAAATTACATAAATATAATTTATTTAAAAATGATGAGTATGATAGATTTGGTTCTGTACTTAGGTTTGCATTAGAAGAGAACTGTATACATTATAATGGTAATTATTATCAGCATATTAAAGGTTTGCCACAAGGTAGCCCTGGTAGCAACTGTCTGGGCAATTTATATTCTCATTACTTTGAAAATAGTTTCTGAATATTACATTTTTCATTATATAGATTATATTAACTTTTTTTGGCAAGCAAGACAATTTTAAACCTAACACTAATTTTTATCCACATTTTAATTTAATACAGACAAATAGTAAAAACTATGAAGCAAATTTTCTTGATATAAAAAAAATTAAAAGATAATGTTATAGTTACTAATATATATTTATGACAAAAAAAAAGAGAAGAACTTTATTTTAACATTGTAAAAGTACCTCATTGGGAGAGTAACCTACATGTTTCTATATTCAGAAATACTATTATTAATTGCATACAACGAAATAAATTTCTTGTTTAAAAAAAGTGAAAAAGTAAAACACTGTATATATTTTACTAAATGCTTAATTCAAAAATACCCAATTCAGTACTTTTACAATACTGTACATTTTTTCTACTGTTTGTAAAATTGTTTTGCGATGTATCACGCATAGTATTCCTAAAAGATAAAATTAGTGAGTGTATAGCTAATATATATATATAGCGAATGTTTTAAAATGGTATTTTAAGCTTATTTAAGCTTATAATAATTATTTTTTCAGAAGTATAATCTTTAAAATGGTTTTTCTCAGCTTGTGTTTTTTCGGTACATTAGTGCATTCAAAATGCTACTCCTTCCACAATTATTGATCAACCTTTTTAAATTTTTCTCTGTGTGTTATATATCATGCATCTAACAAAATTAGAGATCCATTTTGCTTTAAACTGAATACTTTTTTTAAAAAAAAATTAAAATGCAGAAGTTATTGGGGTTTTTGTTGAATTTTAGCATATCTAAGAACATTTTATTTTTTTTTCTCCAAAATTAATTAAGTTATTGCAAAATCGATCCCTAAAGTTGTTTAAAACATCCTTAACAATGTTTCAAAAAATTTCATGTCAAAATTTTAATAAATACAGAAGGAGTAGGACTTTAAAATTTTCCAAATTTTTTTTAAAAATTTAAATTTTTAAAATTGTGGGAATAATATGTACAAAATTACACCTCATATTGTTTTATTGAATAGAAACATTATATGAAATGATAAAGTATAATTTTTAAATGCATAAATAAAAAACTTTTCTCGAAGGGTAGCGAGTCTTCTTAATTTTGATAATAATTATTTGTATAAAAATTCTAAATAGTAAGGATTAAAGTTTCTTAGAATATTAATAGTTTATTATTACTCGTAAATTTCGCATTTTTCTTAGATAGATATAGTTGTCTCCATATTCTAATAATAGATAAAATTACTTTTTCTCTTAGTTTTATTTTAACCGTAGTAATTTTTTTAATTATTTAAATACATTTATAATCCTAGTGTTCCCAAGTAATAGTAGCATGTATAAACAATTTCTTATTTTTTATTTCTATTCTTTTCATATTTTTACTAAGTGCTGTTACTCAACCATTCCCACGCTTTGAATTTGCGTTTGGGTCCAGAATTTGACAATAACTTGTTTATTGTACTCAGATTTAGCGCGGGCTCTGCATTTTTGATTGCAACTTTTAGGTAAGTTACTCGTGTATTTTTCTTGTAATGGATTTAGATATTCTATCCAATATCTTCAATGGGGTTTGCTCAGTATTATTAACAGAAAGGGGGAAGTATGGCTGACCAAAAACATGTTCAGTCCCACTTTTATGTACATTATTTTATGTATAAGAGATATCCTATGTCAGCAATGTTTATAATGCTGTAGCATACATATTTTAAATTTTAAATTCCAATTTTTTAAATTCCTAATATATCCTTTCAAATTCTTATGTCTAGTTTATCTTCAATTTTGATTTTTTCAGTTTTGATTATTGGTTATTCATCTCTTTTTATTAGAGAATTTTGACCACACATACACACACACTTGAGACTGAAAAGATAGTTTGTGTGCATGTGTGTGGTAAGATAATAATATAAATAACATTTTTTTTTACAATTTCATTGAAATGCGGTTGTCTTGACAAACAAAGAAAACACATCCTCCAAATTTATTTTAAATATCCTTAAAGGAGTTACAATAGAAGCTTATCTTGCAGAGAATAGACCTACATTCTTGTTCGCGAGTTGACTTTCCAAAACTTTTTCATTTCTGAGATTTTGAAAATTGAGAAAGCGTATTTTAAAATATCTGGAAGAAAAACATTGAACTGCCCAGTGAGTACTTGCTATCTTAGAATGAAGATTGCTCATGTGATTTTGCTTTTCTTACCGATAGTATTGGATACTTAAAAAAAAACTAAATTTAAGATAACTGAGAAAAGTTTGTATTTTTCCTACCCTAAAGTTGGTCATGTACCTTCTTTTGTGGACAAACATTTGCTTTTTTTGTCTTGATTTTGGAGGGAAAAACTTGTCATATTTCACATAGGAACGTATAATATAGGAACTATCTACCAAAGTTAACAGGGCTTGGAGATGCGATAGATTTTAAAATTTGATATCCATTTTTTCAGGATTCCATCAGTGCTAGGTTTGATTATTTTCAAGATTATTAAAAAAATGCGGATAATTTCAGACATCATTTTTCAATTTCTCTATAAAATGTTAATTGTTACCCACATGAAATTCTTATCGAAATTTTCTCTACGGCACCGTACTACACTTCAAAGCAACTTATTACATTGAAATTTGAAAATTTGTACTAACAAGCAATTTTTCAAATTCACACGATTTGTCTCTCAGATATTGCTCTAGATTTGAACAAACGTACGTTTGTGAACAATTCGTATTCGTTTCTATTATGAACATAAAAAAATAAAAATGACTGAACTGAGTAACAATAATTTAGGGGTTTCTGCTTTAATCTAGCTTGTTATATCTTTAAATTTCCGCTACTTAGACTTTCAGTAAAATGTGCTCTTTGCGTAAAAATTGCATAATGAGCTTATAACTAAAATTCTTTTCCTTTTTCATTTGTTCGAAAAGTTGGAAGCGGCACGCATAGTTATTTTTTTATCTGAAAGTGGCATTCTTCTTAAAAAAGTTGGCCACCCCTGCTCTAGAGTGGTAATTTGAAAAACATATTTATAGAATCCTATTTAATTATATCCAAGTCTATACGACAACATGTTGAAACAATAGTTTGAAGGTCACTGATTTAGACGAGCCGGTTTGATAATAAGAATCCGGTTCGATTCATGTACTTGAATCATTTTTGGGGAGACATTCATGCCCCATGTTAGGTGTCTTTAATCCTTGTTGTATTGAATCATGGGAATTTTCAGATGCCGATAAAAATAATTTGATTTAATCTTTACCTGTATATTTTTAAAGGCTTTATATTCTTCTGCATGCTTATTTCGCTCTGAAATATTCAATCTACGAGGGTGAGTCGGAAAGTAAGTTTCCCCTGTCGACTCTGATCAGAGTTGTGTATGAAAGTCAAAACCTAGAATGAGACATTAAGAATAAGGCATAACTTTATTTTTCTACATAAGTACCAAGTACATTGAGACATTTGTCATACCGCTTGATAAGCTTCAAAATCCCCCAGGAAAAACTCAGGGCTTTGCGAAGAAGCGTTTAAAGGCTTGTTTAACTTCAGTGCTGCTTCCAAAGCGCCTTCCAGCGAGATTCTTCTTCAAAGCCGGAAACACTTGGTGCGAGATTAGGACTGTATGGTAGATGATGTAGGCCAGGGGAGGCGAACCTTTATAGATCAACGTGCCATTTTTTCTAAAGAAATATTTAATGATATATAAACGTGCCGTCAAATAATGTTGACTTGTGATTATTGAAAAAAATAATAAAACTTACTCCCCTAGCAACTTAGAACTCTTTATGTACTACAAAAAAGTTCATTTTATGTGTGCTCTGTATAGTAGTAAATATTCTAGTTATACGAGTAATTCAAATTAATGTGGCTTCTGTTGTTGCAGAATAGAGGACAAATAAATTATATCAGGACTTAAGATGCTACTTTTATCAGAATGTATGTTGAATTGGAGTCACCTTCCAAACGGTTTTAAAGCAATTAATTCTTTTTGCTCTAATTCCATTTACTGACAAAAGGATTTGTGGTTTATTTCAATGCTGTTTTATAGTCGATATTCTACAGATCACTGGTCCAGAATATAAAACACACTGCTTTATTGCCTTTACTAATCATCGCATGTTTCCAGGTCTACCAAATTTGAAATTCTCTGTGGTACTTACTATCTTGCATTTTTTGTTTTTTACTGAATACGCTACGTTAAATAACAGTTAAAAATCGTAAATATAACACAAATAAACTTTAAAATATAGTTGTATCAACGAAATTGACCATGTTTTACGTAGACAAGCTTTGCATCTCTTGCAATTGCAATCCACGACGTAACTAAGCAATGGCTTAGCGGAGAATATTAGGACACCCCTCCGGTGCATGGCGTCAGCCAGGCTTTGGGCCTACTAGAATCCTTGGCATCCTCGCGATTCGGGGGTTGGTGAGTGAGTGAGTGAGTGAATGTTCACTATTGGATGTAATAGGGACAGACTCTGGTAAGAATGTGGATGGTAAGAGTTGTGCCTCAGTTGATGTAGATGATTTGGTATAACTGTAGGAATTTTGGAAGGCATTGTTGGTTTCGGAGCGGATGTTAAAGGTTGCAGTAGTTTTAAAGGTGGACATACTATTTTTGTAATGCTGTCATCAGTTTGGGTTGTTATGGTTGTAGTTGAGGATTTGGTACCTCGAGAATATGTTTGAGATATTTGTGGTAGTATTAATTTTCGAGCTTCTCTCTCTCTCTCTCTCTGTATAGGAGATATTTTTGCTTGTCTCTTGATTTCTTGAATTTTCTTTTCTTATTTCCATTTTGGACAGAGTTTGGAATCAGACTGATACGACTTTAAACAATTAATACATTTAGGCTCTAGACTGCAATCTGTGGAAGCATCTCCAACAGATGCACATCCACAGCAAGTAAGTTGACCGCGGCAGGATGTTTGAGAATGACCGAACCTCTGGCACTTAAAGCAGCGCAGATGATTCGGAATGTAAGGGCGTATTTTACAGTTAGGATATCCGGCTTTTATTGTAGATGGTAGTTTGGTGCTATTGAAAGTTAATATTAAATGTTTCGTTTGGGAAAGTGATGAGTCTTTTTTTATTTTAGTTCTTCTGACTTGAGTAACAACTTGGTGAGAAAGTTCTTCCAGATTTTTGCTTCGGAGGCACACAAAAGATCTGTTTCAGATATGACACCACGACATGAATTTAAGGATCTATATATGAAGAGATTTGCAGTTAACGGGCAGTCTAAAAATGTTTTGGTTAACAAGAAAGATTTCGTTTGTAGGGCAGATGATGTTTCAATAAGCAAATCACCCGATAGTAATTTTTTGACCGATTTGGGTTCTCCGCTTATTCCTTGAATAGCTTTTTGAATTGCAAACGGTGACTTTTGTGACATTTCATTGTTAGGAAGAGATAGGATTAAAAAACGAGCATGTTCGGAAACTTTATCGATGTTGAGAGTGGGTAAAACAAGGCCTTTACCCGGGTACAGCATATTTGGATCCATAGGCGCAAGAAAAAACTCCATCCTGGCGTGCCTCCACCCACCACGGAGTCCAACAAGGGAGGCAGCGTGCCGGTCATCTGGCAAAAACCAGGCGCGGTGCTTACCTGGTGTACACCCAGAATATAGTGCTACAGCATCAGAACGAAGATCCAACGGGTAAACCCGACATCCCTTATCAGCAGCACTAACCCTACAGCAGTGTCTCTTCGGAAACACCGAAGAGAGGTACCACCAGCCGATTGACAGGAGAGGGCTCACTCCTGCCTCCCGTCTACACCGAAGCGTGGGCCAAAGGTATTCCCAGGACACCATTTTCCTCCTTACGGGACGCCGCGCACGGCAAACATGCGGGTTGAAAAACCAACGGTGTTAGTCGAAAACTAATAAAGCAACATACTCAAAGTATTTAAAGATATATACGAAAAAGAAACTAAATTAACGCAATACAAATTATAAACCAAAATATGTTAATAAAAAATGCAAGTTTTCTCATTAGAAAAAACTAATTTGGACTAGATACTATATAAAATATTTGTCTGTGGTCTGGACGTGAAAAGAAGAAAAGGAAAAGTGGGATGATAAGAAAGAGGGTCGAAAATAGAGAAGGATCGCTAGGGTACCTCGGGATTATGACACCCGTACTCACCTAAAGAAGGCGAGCCCCTTGAAAGGTTTTAAAAAAGCTTTAAAAAATTTGTTTGAGCTTGATTGGGTGGATAGAAAGTATTTTATTAATGATTCAAAATTTGAACAAGATATATACATATATAAATAAATAAATATATACATATATAGGGAGAGAGTGAGCTAACAGTAGGGAATTGATTGACTCTAGCTAAATTCAAAAGTTACTGTTACAGAAACACACACATTAAAACCAATTTACATTTATTAGGCTGTTTTATAATTAGAATTTAAAAGAGAACACACACACAAAAAAAAACATATTAAAATCAACTTTTTTATATTATCATAGAAAATAATATTTCAGTTAAAAGACAATTGAATTTTTATAGATTCTTTTATTTATTTTTTCTTTTATTTCTGGAAATGTGTTCTGGTAAAATGTATGGGGACGATGGATTTTATTGCATAAAAAACAGATTAAAAACACAACATTATTTATTATAATCAACTTAATGAAAGTAACTTGTTTTATTTCCCCCCAGTAACAATAAATTGTTTCTCCACTTAAATGAACTTCACGTGAGCATTTACGCACATGCGCAGTTGACATAAAACATATCGATAGGACGAATTTAGCGATTTATACCTTGGCCACGAGCTGTCATCGAATAGCATTACTGTGAATTTTCTCATTGTGGGTAATACATGGGACATGGCATTTTTCTTTCAGTCTTTTAATGTTTAATATTAGACAGAACTCATATCCTCTCTTTCCTCTCCTTTGAAACCTCAACCTTGTGAATATAACAGAATTGAAAACCTCATAATTCAATTCAGTGCTGCAAAATATTATTCTTTAATAGAGCGAAAAATTACACAAGTATTTTTTATATAATGACAGAAAAATATACTAAACTATTCCAAGCAGAAAACTAAAATATTCGAACACAGCTGAAATTAACAAAATAAAAATAGATAAAGTGAGGAACGAAAAAATGTGGAGTTCTAAAAATTACCATGAAAAAGGATTTAAACTCATTTTCGATATTTTTATTTTGATTGGAATCGAAATGAAAGAAGACCAGAAAAAGAAATGGATTGTTTTATTACATGAGAAAAAAAATGAGACTATAAATAGCCGAATGCTTTGCTGCTTCAAGAATTGTTGCAAATACTTTACATTTTTTCTACTGTTTGTAAAATTGTTTTGCGATGTATCACGCATAGTATTCCTAAAAGATAAAATTAGTGAGTGTACACAAATTTCACTGTCAACATTATTCATAGTACTTTATTTATCACTTTACAAAAGGCGGAATGTTATGCTGCAAATGTCTGAAGATCTCTGTAAAATTCGTCAAAAGTTAAGGAATAATCTTCGAAGTTCAAAGTACCTTTTATCACGTGTATTATACTTATGCAAATTTTGATGATAATTTGTGTCCTCTTTCAAACCTTCTTGGGAAGAAAAGTGTCGATTTGCGTGTAAATAGAATCGAAGTAAAATTCTCAACCAATTCCTTCGATAATGAAATCCGTTACTGTATCAGACTTAATCAAATTATCGAACTGATATTTTATACTTTAACATGCACCATTCTTTCGCTTTTTATTATTTATTACTGCCAAATATGTAGACTCCTCCAAAATAGCCTCCAACGTTTCATTCATCATTTGAAGAATAACTGCTTACCAGGAGATATTGAGCTATTCTTGTACGCAGATATTGCAAAATATGTTAAAAGGATGGAAAACATTTTCTTTCTCTACTTTCGTCGCGATTCTCATCAGCATGACTGAACATTCTGGGAGGATACAGATTGGCATTTTATTCAAAAGTAATCGACGAGTTTTTCCTCTTCAGGATCTTTTACACTGCCTTTTACTTGTATGCTCATATATTAATTATGGTCTGTATGTCATTGACAAACGAGTGGCTGAAAGAAGCTAAAACTCATATGCTGTGCACATCATTTACGATTCCTAAGGACCAATGGAATATTAAGAACAATTTCAAAAAGGTTTTGGTACAAGAAAATATTTTGAGTTTGTGGGGGATTTTTGTGGTGAATAGATCTTTGCTTATAGCAAGTCTTGGTACTTTGTTAACATATGGAATTTTAATCGGAAACTTGCGAAATCCTTGATGAAAAAGAAAGAAATACACTCACCAACTTTTTTTTACATGGCAGGTACGTTCTTTAGAAACCTGTGCAAAAATTCGTGTATAAAAATGTACACAACTTATGCTAAATTTGAGAAAATGCTCCATACCTGTCAAAAATCGTGTAAGATGAAAAATCTCTCAATACATTTTCATAAAAGCGTGCAAAAATATAATAATATAACTATTTTACATACTTTTGAAACAAAATTAATTTTATTATAAAAAAGAAAGTGTGTGTGCTTAAGACCACACGGTAGAAGTGATAACTTCAAATTTTGTAATGTTATTTCAGGGATTAGTGAGGTGAATAAAAAACAAGTATTCTACATGTATATTAGAGTATTGTCATATAAAATTATTTATTCACATGTCTGTACTCAGAAAATAATATTTGTTGTGAAACATACAATCATTTTTGTGAATTAATTGTATTCTAAGAAGCAAACACTAGGTTTATGGTAGCTGAAATAGGTTATAAATACTTTTTAGTTCAAAATTATTTAAATATCTAAAAAAAACTCCGTCAAGCATTGTTCTATACTTTGTCGTATTTTCATTTGGATTATTTGACATAATTAAATTTAATTTTGATTTAAAAAAATCTACTAAAGGCTTTGAAAAATCTACATTAAAATTCCCACTTAAAATAATAGGCATATTGTTTAGAAGAGCTGATCCTGCTTCAGTGTAGGCAACTAAATTTTTGTGAATGAATTCCATAATTTTCTTTACTCTTTGATTTGGTGAAAAATAAACAGTAACCATTATAATTATTTGTCCATTTACTGCTCTACATTTCACTGCAGAAATTTCTCCGATACATGACTCATTAAACCCAAATGATTGAGTAGTATTGTTACCATTGTTATACGAGCTTTACAAACCCGAGCATAACAATCCTTGGCTTTTTAAAACTCATCTTTCAAGCTCACTCTCCAGCAAAAGGCGCTTAAAGAAGTTATCAATTCAAAAAAAAAATTAAACCTAGCTTACAGTGAAAATTCAGTCTGTACGTACGAACAACATATAAAAACTCAAATTGAAATTGAGAATAAATCTACTAACTAACAATTATTCATCGCTACTTGATAACAAGCGCACACGTTTATTACGAACTGGATTAAAGATGTTCTAATCATTAGCTGTGTAAGATATGTCTATTACAACTGTCGGTTTTGACTCAGATGAAGAGTTTCGTTTCTTATTAATGAACTCAGGGTTTTTTTTGTTACAAACTCTGTTATTAGAGCGGCTTTTTTTATTACGTTGAAATCATAATGCACGCTCTACGTCACGATCGTAAGTAAGAAAATGTTGTTTCAGACTTGAAGCAAATTTCGAGCCCTAGCTAAATAAGATATCCGACTATTCTAAAATCATGATTTTAAAAAAAAATTATAATTTTCTTATGATTTTAGTTTATAGGTCATCTTATTAGCTTTTTAAAAATATCTCAAGTGTTTTATTTTCCATTCATTAGAACAAAAATTACAAGAGTTTTAGTAAAAGCAGATGCCATAACTTTAAATAAGGTGTCAAATTTTAAAATGCATTTTACTCGAAATGTGTTTTTTTCCGAGAAGCTCAAATGGTGACAGCGAATTCTCAAACAGTTTTGAAAATAATTGAAATTTTTAGTGTATGTTCTGTATAATAGTAGAAGTGTTTTGATCGCTTCAGATTCATCAATAACTTTTATTACAAAATTTACAGTCCCTTTTGTAAACATATTCACTGTTTTCGTAATTAATTTCATATAGTAACTAAGATAAAGGGCTCTAATTTTTGTATAAATTCAAATATCTCTTATCCTGAAGGTTATTTCAAAAAGGATTTACAAAGTAATACATCAAAATTGAAAAATAGAGAATTTATTCGTTTACTATTTGCACAGAACGGGCCTCGTTTATGTAATGTTTTGTCAATTTTACCTATTTTTTCCCATTTTAGTTGTAATAATTTATATTTTACTCTTCTTAACTTTCGCCTTTTTTTCTTAACATGTACTAAATATAAATCTAAAAAATCTCCATATATCTCTATCTTTTTCAAAAAAAAAAAATGTCGCAAGCAGCCGGATACCTTAATGACGTCAGGTATTTTTTTGTTACAAAATCTGTTATTAGTGGCTTTTTTTACTGCGTTGAAATTATAATGCACACTCTACGTCAGCAGTATAAGTAAGAAAATGTTGTTTGTTTCATACTTGAAGCATATATCGAGCTTTCGCCAAATAAATCGGGTGTTAATATAGCTGAGCTTCACCTCTCAACTTCGTCCTGATCATAAACTGTCATAAATTCTATCAAATCGTTCTCATCCAAGGATCATGAGTCCCCAGTTTTTTTTCTTTTTGAAATTCGTGCTACATCAAAAATTTCGTGAAAAAAAAAAATTTGTGCACCGTGTTGTGTTATTTCAAAATCGTGCAAGAAAAGACCATGTAAAAAACAACAACTGGCTGTATTATAAACTGCAGAGCAGATTTTGTCAAGGAAGTATTGAGAGATATTTACTGAATGCGTACTAACCACTTGATGATCCTTTACCCTTCTAAGCTCCATAAAGAAAAGTAACTTATATATAGAAAGTTATCAAAAAGTGCGCATTATTGTTGTCGTGTCCTTCCCGAAGGAGGGAATGAAAGTTGCCAGAGCCTGAGAGAGGTTGGACTTCTACACGATAGATGGTGATACCACCTATCTCCACCTGCACAATTTAGGCACGGAACTGGAGGAGAGGGAAATATATTCCCCAGTCCCCTGCACCCGTGGTTTCTGATGCGATTGCCCACAAGACTTTCGTATCCACTGATTTAACGAGCACGTACTCCGTGTGTACTTGGAGGGTGAGTGAGTGAGTGAAGATTAACGTCGCACTGTTCAGCTGCACGAGGGCTTTTGGCGACGGACCACGTAATTTTGAACCATGGTCAAGTGACGTGGACGACACCCGAGCTGGCACCCCCTCTCCTAACTACCACACCACACCAACGGGGTGTATTTGGAGGGTATTTGGTGACATCGAGCCCAGGCCCTCGGGTCTACAGTCTGTTACTCTAACCACTAGGTTACCCACCCTAAAGTGCGCTTTAAAACTCTAAAAAAAAATTGAAAATAAGACTTCATGTTTAACAAATTGCTTTATTTTAACATTTTTTGTTACAAATGTCAATTTTAGCTCCTTGATTATAATAATTTTTTTAATCAAAAACTTTTTCATCAAGCTTTGCCCTTTTGTGTGAATACAATGTTCTACTAATGATGATAAAGATTTACATATGAACCTGCTTAATATTTGTATTTCAAATAATGCATTAAAATGTTTGACGCTTGATTCCCAAATCCTTTCCTCTTTTTAGTGACAGTATGGAATGTTATTATATTTTAGAATTTCAAGCACCAATGTAAAATTTGTGTTATTTGCAAGGAAATGTATAGATAAAAGAACACTCCTCGTCATTTTTTTCTACTTTTCTAATGTACAGTTAACCAAAGAATGTTTCATATAAAACATGAAATAATTGAACTAACTACTGTGCAATGCAATTTTTCACCTACAAGTTCTGTAGTGCAATCATATTCTCGAATACTGTGTGTGAACTAGTATGCAAAATATATATCACCATTAACATATATCGCAATTTTTTTCTACAGACGATTGGTGTTTAGTTTTATTTATAGTGGTTTGTTTTTGTATATGTTGTTTATTTTTATGCTTATGCTTAAGTTATTAAAATCAGGCATTTTACCTTCGCCAAGTTTATTATTTAACATATATATATATACCACATATATTTCTTACACCTAAATTTCATAAAGACCCCGTCAAGTGTAGAACAGCTACTAATGGTATAAATACATATATCTGCAAATCAGGAAAAATTCTCAATGAAATATTACAAGATACAATAAATAACATTAAATCCACAGCCATACTAAAAAAAAATAAGGAATTTATTGAACAATTGAAAGATAAAAAGATTGTTCATTCTACAGTTTAGATTTAAAACATCTTTTTAACTCTAAGAATATTGATAATATGGATGTATACTTGAGAAATTACATAAAGATAATTTATTTAAAAATGTTAATTGTGATAGATTTAGTTCTCTAATTAGTTTGCACTAGAAGAGAACTTTATATATTATAATGGTAACTATTATCAACCGATTTAAGTTTTGCCATAAGGTAGCACTGGTAGCAACTGTCTTGCCAATTTATATTTACACTATTTTGAAAATAGTTTTATTGATAATTCTGAATATTGTCCACAATATCTTAATTTAATACAGACAGATACTAATAACTATGAAGCAAATTTTCCTGATATAGAAATTAAATTAAAAGATAATGTTACAGTTACTATTACATATTTATGACAAAAAGGAGAAGAATTTAATTTCAATATTATAAAAGTACCTCATTGGGAGAGTAATGTACATGTTTCAATATTCAGAAATATTATTAATTACATACAACGTAATAAATTCCATATTTAAAAAAGAAAAAACTGCAAATATTTTGCTAAATATTACTCAAGTCTAAAATACCCAATTAATTTTACTAATAGTTATTTGAATAAAGAAATTATAAATAGTAAGAATTAAAATTCCTTAGAATATTAATAGTTCAATAATATAAATTTATCATTTTTCTTAGATAGATGTAGTTACCTCCATATTCTAATATTAGATAAAATTACTTATTCTCTTAGCTTTATTTTAACCGTAGTATTTTCTTCTTAATTTTTTAAATACATTTATAACCCTAGGGACTTTAAAGTTATGGTAGTATGTATACACACTTTATGATTTTTTATTGCTATCTTTTCATACTTTTGCTAAGTGCTACTATTTAGCCATTCTCATGCTTTGAATTTGCATTTGGGTCCAGAATTTGGCAATAACTTGTTTATTATACTCATATTTAGCGCGGGCTCTGCGCTTTTAGATGTAATTTTTAGGTAAGGTAACTTTATCTAGTAATGGATTTAGATATTCTATCCATTAATTTCGATTGGCTTTTGCTCAGTATTATTAACAGAAAGGGGGAAGTTTAGCTGTCCAAAAACATGTTCAACCCCACTTTTATATAAATTATTTTATATATAAGAGCTGTCCTATGTCAGCAATGTTTATAATACTGTAGCATACAAATTTTTATATTTAAATTCTATTATTTTTAATTCCTAATATATCCGTTTTAAAATCTTATGTCTAGTTTATCTTCAATTTCAATTTTTTCAGTTTGGATTATTGATTATTCCTCTCTTTTTAGTTGAGAATTGTGATCATATATAAATATATATATATATATATATATATATATAGTCTTATTCTCTACAAACACGAGATTACATCCAACAATCACATTCGTAAAACACAAAACACATAGACAGTAGGAAAATCACACAATGAAGGAGACATGAGCAATCGAGAATAAAAATTATAAAATGGATGCTGCAGTATTATAAACATTGCTGACTTAGGACAGCTAATATATAAAATAATTTATATAAAAGTGAGGTTGAACACGTTTTTTGGCCAGCCAACCTTCCCCTTTTATGTAAATAATACTGAGCAAAACCCTATTGAAAGTAATGAATAGAATAACTAAATTCATTACAAGAAATGTATGTGTTCAAAGATAAAAGTCACTTGATGCGAGATTAGGACTGACGGTAGATGGTGTAGGTGCTCCCAACCAAGAGTTGCAATATGGTTTTGCGTTGTCGTCGCTGATTAGGATCTATTATCATCCATCTCTGATCTGGCACTGCAACAGATCCATCTGCTTGATCGCGATCGATCTCTTCCCGATGGAGTATCGGAGACTTGCGCGTTCACCTGCTGTTTTCGTATTTCTCCCATAGCAGGCTAAACGCTTTTTCCGTATGCAAGGTCCTGATTTTGTCCTTTAAGACCTTTTGAATCTTATACAACAAAAGGCTCACTGTTCTTGTACTTGGTACTTATGTGAAAAATAAAGTTATGTCTTATCTTTAGTGTCTCATCCTATATTTTGACTTTCACATACACAGCTCTGACTGTAGTTGACAGTAGAAACTTATTTTCCGACTCACCCTTGTAGGCTTTCATTTTTCTTCAAGGAGAATTTTCTAGACGAAACTATTGATTTGATCCACAAAAATGATAAAGTCATACGATTACAAGTATTTAAATATATTTAAGCATGATATTAAAATCAAGAGCTATCAAAGCTTTACACCAAGTAAATATTGTCCACCGACCTCATTGGAATATTCTTCTCTCCGTATTTTTAAAAACCAAAAGAAAGCCTAAGCCAAAACATTTGCTAAAAAGGATATTGAGATGCAGTGTACTTAAAAAACAATTTACCGGATAATTTTTTATATTCTATCCTGACCAGATTAAATGTAAAATTTTCGAAGTCATTCTTATGCATGCCGTTGATCAGTAAAAAAGACGGGCATAGCACTGTAGGTTGTATTTATTTCCGATGAATTCCTGTGTTATTCAGAAACTTCTCGTTTGATGTAACAACAGAATGAAAATACTTTACTAATGTAGACGCGTTATTTATTTGTTCTGTGGAAAAATACACTTTATGCTAAGGCTGGTTTATTAAAGTTCAATTTCATACTTTGCTGCTGTATCAACACACAATCAGCATTTCGCAGCGCTCAAAAGGATGTGTGCTTAATTTTCAATAGGTATGAGTTTTTTTCAAATGGTTTTTTTGCCTTTGAATATTTTAATATTTGTATTAGAATTATGTTTATTGAGTGATTGAATATTAACGTTGAACTATTCAGCTACTCGAGGGCTTTTAGCGATGGATCTTGTAATTTCGAACCAAGGTCAAGTGACACGGGTGACACCTGAGCTGGCGCCATCCCCCTCTCCTAACTTTCCCACCACAACAACGGTAGGACGTTTGAGACTCTACGGATTTAACACAACATTGTCCTCTCCTACACGGCAGGTTTACAGCGGTACTAGATTCAAACTAATGGTACACCAGCCATAGGTTTCGTTTCCTTGTTCGCTAGACTATTGCCGTCTAGAATTTTTTTTTCGCGCATATTTTAATATTTTATAATTCTTTTTCCTCCTGTGCTTTCTGAAAATATTTCTAGACTTAAGTTTTATTTATTCTAATCCACAGCTGCACTGTTCTTTGCATAACCGTATTTGGTTACTTTTTTTGTATTGCTAAAAATCGTTTCCCTTTGTTTAAGTTATATAAATACACATTTAATTTTTGATATTCCATTCAGTTTTTAAATTCTGTAGATAGCGCTACGCATTAGGTGTGTCTATTATTCATTATTCAGTTTTTTTAGGTCAATTTCATCCATTTCACTGAATTAAGGTACCCGAATGCCCTAAAACTGCGAATGCCAAAAATTGTTAAATTTTTTTATTATTATTTTATTTTACAGGTCATCTTATTAGCCTTGTAAAAATACTAAGTTTATTATTTTCCATTCACTAGAGCAAAATTACTGGTGTTTTCGTAGCAGATGCCACTACTTTAAGTAAGATGCCATACTTTAAAATACGTTTTACTCGAAATGTGTGAGTGTGTGTATGTTTTTTTAAATGCTCAAACGGGGACAGTGATTACTTCAAAAGTTTTCGAAAAAATTAATTGAATTTCTTTGTGTATGTTCTGTATAATAGAAGTGTTTAACCATCAGATGTATCACTCCCTGTTTTATTACAAAGTTTACAGTCCCTTATGTGAATATAACCACTGCTCTTTTGAGCAATTTCCTATAATGACCAGGATAAAGAGCTCTTGTTTTTGTAATAAATTATAGTTAAAAAAATTAAAAAAACATTCTTTTTGTATAGTTAATCGAATTAAGTTGTAACTTAATCTTTTATTCGCCAAATCTGGAAATAGGGATCTGAAATTAGTCGCCAGATGCGGAATACGATCTGAAAATGACAAATCGTTAATCCGGATGATCCTGATCAGGAAATTGAAACAAAATTGTTGTATTGTCATCAGTCCTGGACAAGTGAGCAAAGTTCCGAATTAATCTGATCTTTTAAAGTGGGTAAAAATTGAGTTTAAAGATTCCGTAACATACAAGAGAAGCTTATAAAAGGGTAATTTCAAAAATGAATAGCGAAGCAACGCATCCAAATCGAAAAATTGAAAATTTGTTCATAAACTTTTTGTACAAAATGGGCCCCATTTAGTATTTTTTGAAATTTTTACCCATTTTTTCCTATTTTAGTAATAATAATTTCCTTTTCTCTTCTTAATTTTAGCATCTTTTTCTGAAAATGAAATAAAAAATAAAAAACACACACAAAATCTGTATATCTCCATTTTTTTAAAAAAGGCCTTAACTGTAAGTATTTTCTTGAAACGTGTCCACGGCAACTCATTTGAATCAAAATTTAGAAAAAAAAAATCTTTTAAATTTCTTGTTCTTTAAACTAAAATTTTCATACGGAACACGGTGGTTATAAAATCGACTATTTTTACCTTGACAAATTCTGAATTATGATTTTCTTCCAATTTTGTTTTAATCTCAATTTCTAAATAAATGGCTATTTTTATTCAATTCCTACTATTAGCTCACACTCTCTATTTATTTATTTATTTATCTTCGTGAAATTTTCAATCGTAGATAAAACACATTTTAAAGCACTCAATTGAGCTGAAATTTTATATACATGATTATTTTGGATGACAATACAGTAATTTAATTATAATTAAAAAATTAATTGATTAAAACTAATTATTCAAAGAATTACAAATACAGCCACTTTGTCATCATTTTTGGCGACTTGTGTCAAAGCTTGAAAAGGTTATTTTCTCACATTTAAAGCGCTCGTTTGAGCTGCAGTTTTCTATATACAATGATTTGGGGGTAAAAATACGATAATTTAATTATAATTAACTAGAATTAATTACTGAAACTAAGTATTTAAAGAATTACAGTTACAGCTACGTTGGTTTCATTTTTAGAGATTTGGATCAAAACTTTTAAAGATTTTTTTTTCACGTTTCAAAGCATTCAGTAGACTCAAATTTTGTATACACGATTGTTTTGGATGACGATACGATACTTTAATGATAATTAATAAAAATAATTACCACTTAATGTTATGATTCTGTCATATGTATATACATATTTATATTAACTGTAACTGTTTAATAAAAAAGTAGCTAAAGTAAAATTTTTCTTTGTTGGTCTAAGTAAGAAGTGACTTAAATATTTTTTTATATTACTTTTTTTTGTTCTTATTTCTTTTGATCAACATTATGATACAAGTTGGGTTGAGTGTTTGGGTTAACGGCGCAAGAGCCAATCCTGGCTAAGCTGCGTGATGATACAAGAGCGAATTCCTTTGATGCCATTTCAAAAAGCATTTATTTAGCAACATCGTCTTTTTTTTAAATAAATATTTCAGTTTTCGAACAAATATATGTGTAAAGATAACAACTGGTAACTTTTCTTAAAATATTTTTAAAAAATTGGCGTATGAGACTACTTATTAAAAAAGATACATAAAATTTTATGAAAATTGCATTAAAAATAGCTAAAAAAAAACATTTATACGTTTTTGACACCATAAAAGTAAAACATTATTCGAATGTTCAGAATCAAAACGATATACTATTTTTGCATAGTTGTTTGTATATTTCTAAAACAAATATTTGTGATTAGAACAAAAGGTAGTTGGTAATATATTAGTAACAAATAGTATGTTTATTTCTTAAAAATAAATGTTCAGAATTATGATAAATGCAAGTTTTTGAGTGCTTAAAAACAAAAATTATACCCAATTGAAAAAGTCGTAAGGGAAAAGACAACAGGAAGAGATATATAGTTTGATAACAGATAATTATTTAAAATAAGGAGTCACATAAAAATATAAAAAAATGTAATATTTAAATATACACTCTGTCGCAAAAAAATATATGCACCCAGAAGAAATTGAGCTACATTCACGAAATTTGGTATGCATGTAGTGTATATGAAAATAAACAAATGATTAAAAATTCAGAACAAAATATCATTTTATTAAGCGGTTACAGCTTGCAAAAGGTTAAAAATCAGTAAGTAGTAAAGCCACCTCTGGCAGCTATACAAGCCGAAATTCGGCGTGGCATCGATTCAATTAGATCACTTATGACCCCCTGTGGAAGATCCTGCCATAGTCTTTGCATCTGCGCAGTTAATTCTCCTGTATCTCGACGGCTGCAGTTGCCTTCCCAGCGCGTTCCAGACATGCTCTATTGGCGAAAGATCTGGTGACCTGGCAGGCCATGGTAGGACGTCATATCCTTGAAGAAATTGTTGGGAGAGTCGCGCAGTATGTGGACGAGCATTATCCTGTTGATAAATGGCACCTGGGCGACTTGATAGCATGGGTAGCACAATCGGCGTTAAAATATCGTCCACGTATCTGCGAGCTTTCAAAGTGCCTTGAAGGACCACTAAAGATGATCGTGTGTCCCAAGAAATTGCTCCCCACACTGTCACACCTTGTGAAATTGCTGTATGCCGCTCGACAATAAATGCCGGATTGGACCGCTGGCCGGTGCGCCTCCAGACACGTGTGCGGTGGTCATCAGCACTGAGACTGAATCGGGATTCATCACTGAAGATGACACGTCTCCAGTCTGTCACACTCCAAGTTGCCCGAGGTCGGCAAAAATCCAGTCGACACTGCCTATGATGTGGGGTCAGTGGTAAGCGTCTTAGCGACGTCGGCTCCTCAAGCCAACTTCGGTCAGTCGTCTCCTTATGGTTTCTCTTGATGGCACTGGATGTCTGGAAGGAGGTAAGTGGCGTTGAATCGATGCTAGCGACGTTGTTGGTGCCGAAGTGGCCACTCTTCTGATTGCACGATCCTCGCGATCATTTGTGTTCCTGGGACGTCCTGACCCCTCCGCGACGGTACACTCTACCTTCTGTGATCCACTGTTGCCAACACCGAGCAACTACCATATCGCTCCGACCGAGGTGGCGGCCGATACGTCTATTCGACCAACCTGCTTCTCTGAGGCCTATTATACGGCCCCCTATCAAAGTCCGTCAGCTGCGCTCGTACTGCCGCCGGTTACGTCTTAGAGGCATCCTAAGTCTCAATATCGTCTATCAAAGTCATCAGATTCGTTTGGATAGCCGTACGGCGCTCGTACTCATGCTTTAAACTCTCCCAGTTGTGCAACTAATATGCGCATAGCACACTTAGCCTTGTCTCATTGGCTTCGAAATTTTAATCATTTGCATATCTCTTACCAGACTACATTCTTGCCGAGTTTCGTGATTGTAGCTTCTTGATTTCTTCTGGGTGCATATATTTTTTGCGACAGAGTGTATATATCGTTCGCTTAAGCTCACTTCGCAATTTTCTGCTTTATCCATAACTTACTATGCCCCCTTAACTGAAGAATTACTTGATTTTAAAAGAACTTGAGCTTTTTGTGTTGAAGTGGCTTTTGTTAAAAGAAATGGTGATGGATGGTGTGGTCCCGTTAACACCAACATTGACTGTTGATGACTAGAAACACGTTGCCTGGTATGACGAGTCTCGTTTCCAATTGAATCGAGCTGATGGGCGTGTAAGGGTATAAATACAACCCCATGAATCCATGGACACTACATGTCAACAGGGAACTGTTCAAACTGGTTTAGGCTCCGTGATGGTAGGGGGCGTGTTCAGTTGGCGTGATATGAGACCCTGATACGTTTAGGTACAACTATGATAGGTGACAGGTACGTAAGCATCCTGTCTGATCACCTGACCCATTCATGTCCACTGTGCATTCCGACAGACTTGGTGAATTTTAGTAGGACCATTTGACACTCCACACTTCTAGAATTGCTACAGAGTGACTCCAGAAGCACTCTACTGAATTTAGACATTTTCTGGCCACAAAAATCCACAGACATGAACATTATTGAATATATCTGGGATGTCTTGCAACGGGATGTTCAGAAGAGATCTCCACCCCCTCTTACTCCCTACTGATTTATGGACAGCCCTGCAGAAATCATGGTGTTAATTACCTCTAGTACTACTTCAGACATTAGTCGAATTCATGTCACGTCATGTTGTGACACTTCTGCGTCATCATGGGGGCCCTGCACGATATTAGGCTGGTGTACCAGTTTTTTTGGCTCTTCAGTGTATAATCCTTTAATTGTATTCATCTTATAATCATCAATTGATTAGTACGTTATTTTTATTTTTAATAGCCAAGGTAATAGAAGGTCACTCTTCACAAAAAGGAGGGAAAATACATAAAAAACAACCTCCGACAATACAAATCAGTGAATAGTCCTGTAACATTAACACAGAAGAAATATTAACGAAAGTTATATTTTTGTCCTTTAAAATAGTCACCTTCCATAGCGATGCACCACTGATATCTGCTATACATGCCCAGAAAACTTTGCAAGAAGCCTTCTTTTAGGGTGGAGTTCAAAAGCCTCATCACGCTTTTCTAGATGTTAGAATATCGACAATATCGATAACACGTTTTTATCACCCCCTAAATTCCGGATAACGATTTGTCGTACAGATTTATGGTTAATCAGTAGTTCATCAGCTATCATCCGCACAGTTAATTGACGATCCTTAGTGATTAATTTTTCGCTTTCTTATGATTTCGACGCTGACGGAGGT
>BMAU01014078.1:0-62814 GCA_019973935.1 Trichonephila clavipes
AGCGAAAAAATCTTTCTACTTCGATTTTAGACATAAATAGAAATTAGATATTATAATTTATGTTCTTTTTATATCAAGGGGCGAGAGTGTAACAGCTATAAATATATTTTTCAATACTATTGAATTCTTAATGCTAGAAATCAATAATTAATATATATGTAAACAGTATACATATGTACAACATCGTGAAATACCCAGTGAAGCGGGTGGGTAACGGCTAGTACATTTATAAATGTATCAGTACTTCACAATCTATTTTGTAATTAATTTAACAATACTAAGTTAAGGACAAGTTTAATAATTATCAATGATTCCACGTGCTTGTCATATATAAAATTATACACAACAATTAACACTTATCTTGATAATTTGTACGGTTTGTAATTAATACCTTAAATGCCGATAGAAAATTACGCGATTTGTTCTCCAATGCCCCCGTTTAGCACATAGGTAAGCGTATGTGGTTTATTGAGAGGGTAGAAAAGGAATAAATAATCAAATCCTCTGAAATAAATAAATCCTTCGCAAACACTGTCAAGGGCAATTTATTGGTTTCCATAGCCTTCGGAATAATTTTATGGATAGTGGTTCACAGAAAAGATAGTACTTCGGAAAGACGTACATATACGTCTGGGGCAATTAACACACTGGCTGAACAAGACGCTTATATGCGTCGGAGGACATAAGAGGTAAAAGTCGTATTGTAGGTTTAGCGTCAAAGTATAGTATTATTGAATTGAATACATCGTTATTGTATGGAGGGGGACGCGAGGCAAATTATTATTGAATATTGGGTCGCAAACACTGAAAGTTTGAGAAGCACTGATCTAAAGTGTAGCAGAAAACAGAATCAAAAACCAGAAAAATGACATAAGTGCAGAAATCATGATTTCGTAGAAGCCGTTATTTCGCTGTCTCAGTGATGAAATTCAAACTTTTAACTGTTTTGAGAAAAGGTGACTGTGGAAGATGTCACGACAACGGAATTTATGGGAGGGCGTATTAGCAGTAGATTGGAATCCGGGCGAACTGTGACGAACGCTGTTGGAGCGGCAAGGAGTTTCCTTGCAAGGCTGTGGAATCGATTCCAAGAAACAGGGCATGTTCGACGACGGCCAGGACAAGGTCGTCCATGTGCTACCACAGCAAATAATGGCCGATATAAAGAGTGTTTTTTTTCCAGGTTTAGAAGTTTAAGTTGGCATTACTTTCCAAGATGGCGACCGATTTAACAGCTGTCAAGTGATTTATTCTCAGTTTGGTTTGGCAATTCATCAAAACGATCATCAAGCAAGGCGTAGATTCGTCGAATGGGCCCAAAACGAGATCGCCGTTGTTCCCGATTTTCATAAGCGAATTTTGTTTAGCGATGAAGCGCACTTCTGGTTCAATGGCTACGTCAACAAACAAAACTGCCGCATTTGGAGTGAAGCTAATCCACAAGTGTATGTCGAAACACCGTTACATCCAGAAAAACTGACTGTTTGGTGCGCTTTATGCGCTGGTGGAATCCTTCTTCAAAAACGATGAAGGCTACAACGTTACAGTCAATGGTGATCGGTATAGAGCCATGATTACTAACTTTTTCATTCCTGAATTGAACAATCATGATGGTCCAGGAGCTGTGGTTCCAACAAGACGGCGCAACATGTCACACAGCTCGTACCACAATCGATTCATTGAAAGACACGTTTGGTGACCGCCTAATTTCACGTTTTGGACCTGTGAATTGGCCTCCAAGATCTTGTGATTTAACACCGCTAGACTATTTTCTGTGGGGCTATGTAAAGTCATTGGTCTATGCGGATAAGCCACAAACGCTTGACCATTTGGAAGACAACATTCGCCGTGTTATTGCCGATATACGGCCACGAATGTTGGAAAAAGTCATCGAAAATTGGACGTCCAGATTGGACTACATCCGAGCCAGCCGTGGCAGTCATATGCCAGAAATCATATTTAAAATGTAATGCCACAAGATTATCTTTCGAATAAAAAAAATTCATGTCAATCGAATAATACATCATTGTTTTATTGCAATTTAAATTTCTATACCTCTAAAAAAACACCCTTTACCTTGTTAAGAGCCAATGAGACTCATATTGGAAAGATGGTTCTTTTTGTCAACAGAATAAAAGGTTTTGAACCAAGCAATCTGAAATAGGCTTCATGTTTGTGGTCAGTATGCCTGTAGGCTAATGGTGTGTATTCCATTAACAGTAAGACACTAAGCATTTCGAAGAAAGGTGGCATCTTAACATTGAGATTGGACACAAAGTGATTCAAGTCGCGAGTGCTGTTTACAGACGTCCCAATTCAGTTAAATTGCGAGACCAGACGTGTTTTGGTATGGCAAGAAAGGGAAATTCCAAATATCCCTATATTTGTGCCAGAAAAATAGCATTTCAGACGAGATGTTTTGATGATATAGGCTGGAATCAGCATAAGAGGACGTACTGATCTGCATATCATTCGGAACGTGGCAATTTAAATGCTCAAAAGTATGCAGACGAGATTCGGAGACCCCTTGTCGTGCATTATACTGCAGACATTGTTGATTTCTTTCTTTAAATGCAGGATAATACCAGACTTCATACAGTTCATCTACTGAAGTTGAAACAGTACAGCGTATGGGATGGATGGCATACTCTCTTGATCGAGCGTGTTTGGGACTCATGCAAAGTTATTGACGACGGCGACGCGTTGCTGCAAGACCAAGGCCTCCTGTTATTTGGAGAAATGGAGGATTCGGACTTCGCCAAGTGGTACAGTATCCCCCAAAGTGTCATCGATAGCTTCATCACACTCATGCAAAACGGGTCTGTGGCAGTTTTTGCAGTTCGGGACGGGGGACCACACATCGTATTAAAAATCGTGTATCATTACCCAACAATCAGCGTTTTTTTGGCATTGACATGTAACCAAATTGTTGCCCTGAAGCATCATTTCATGCTCTTTATGCCATTCCAAAGAATTTAAGTTCCCAGTACAATTGTTTTTTGCTTATTTTTGTCTGTATTGCGTTTTGTTACACCTGCATTTTTCATTTTGTGCCTAAGCATAGCTGTCATGTAACAGTTTCTTTACTTCACTTGCTTCCCTAATTTTTTTGAAGTGCATTGATTCATAATTAAAACTCTGACTCACACACACACACTCGAAACTCACGTAACTTTGTTTTGGAAAAGAGGAAGGTAAAAATGCATTTTGTGGGCTGCTAATGATGTTTTTTCAACTGAACCTAATTCATTAAAGATTCGAAAATCAATTTCATTTCTTGTGATCTAATGAAATCACACACATGAATTTTAAACCTTGTAAAGTGGTTTACATTATAAAAATATTTTGTACATTATTAATTTAAATTATTACTTTTAAGTTTTAGAAAAGAAAAAAAAAATGTTAGAAATATATTGGACATACTTGAGTACAGCTTAATAAGTTGAAATCCCTGATCAAACATTATTAATGATATTCACAATAAGACATTTTAATTTCATGAACATGAGTTTGTATTTATATATATGTGTGTGTGTATGTATATGTAATTCAGATATGTCTGCATTAACTAACTTCATTTTATATACACACTGAGTTTAGAAGTTTGCTAATATTAATTTAAAAGAGTGCAATTAATAATAATGGACTTTATTAATGGTGACTAGCACATTTATTCAATTTTAAATGAAAGAATACTGTACAAATCATATTCAATAGCAACTTAGAATAAGAAAAAGGATCTTGTACATCAACAATTAGAAGATTTTTTAAAATATTGTGAGGTGGTATTTATAGAATTTTAACATCAAATATTACAGTAATTTAAATACTTAACAGAAAAATGAATCAGAAAGAAACTAAACAAACAATTCAACATTATGGCACAATAATCACAGTCTTATAGTTTAGTAAGACACATAATGTTATCTAAATCATGCAACTATAATGAGATCAACATTTCTGTCATATAATATCTAAAGAATAGTACATATTCTATTACATATATTTGCACAGTATTAAAATTGCGACATTTTTTTATAATAGCAATGTATAATAATAATTATAGCATATACTTTTCAAAAAGAAATTCAATTTTCTATATAAATTGGAATGAATATTTAAACTACATAATCTCACAAAAAATTAAAAAAGAATTTATCACTTTTTAAACAATCTATCAATGATAGAAACATTACACACAATGTATGACTAAAATGCAGATAGTCAAATATATAGAGGTATACATCTGCATATAATAACAATCATATTCAACAGATACTTTGATAAAGAAATAAAAGTTTGAGATTGATTTCACAATTATCACGATAACTAATTGTATAAATAAGATACAAAATAATACAAGAACACACAAGAATCATGTATGTTCATACACAATATAAGATTCTTAGTAATAATACTTCATCTAAAGATACTAATATGTATAAAATTCAGACAAAAATATCATTGATTTTGTTCAAATAAGAAATAAACACACAAGTGCAGTAACACACTAATTTCTGTCATTGTTTGCTTCAATAAAATTCAACAATTGAGAGAGACTCCTTTTATTACATTTAAATATTTATGGCACCATAACAAATAGAGATCAATTTACCTCAGCAAACTTGAACAGCAACATACACACAAAAAATAGTTTAGATAGGTAGAATTAAAGCTTACATACTCAGTCTTTTAATCACAGATAATGCATGAAAAGTACATTTAGAAAACAATACAAATTTCCACATATGGCAGAAGTTTAGATTTTTCCATAATCTATATAAATAATCTGAAGGATTATATGCAATTTAGTAATTGCTATGGCAAGCATCACACATATAAACACATACTATTTTTACCTTTTAATCTCGATCAGTTGAACTACTCTAAAGCATGCAATTCCACATAAAAATAATCTCAAAATATCAGTAATTCTTCAGTTATAAGTAACATAATACATTCATTACATATTTAAAAAATCTCCATCAAAATCTCAAATATTTACCCATTATAAGAAAAGAAATTTTAAAATTTGTTTAATAAGTGATCCATATAAAATACTTAAGAGAACAAGGTTATGTGAGTTTTTAAAAGATTTACATTTAATACCCCAGAAGCAGAATTATACATAAAATAAGTAAATAAAATAACGATTTTCAAGGTAAAAAAAAGCCAAACTTTACATTAAAATTCTGTGAATTCATATAAAAACACCAAAGAAAAGTTAAAATTGCAAAGAAAGTGCTTTCAAATAAGATGCCTATTTATAATATATATTATATTTATGCCTCCATAAATTTATAAAAATGCAGTTAAACTTTAATATTTTGATATATCAAGAAAACAAATTAATTAAAAAATGCCAGACATAATGGTAGAAAGAAGTTTAAATAACTAAGTATTAAAATGGTTTTTGCAAAAATTATAGAGAGTATAAAATGCTTGCAACAGAAAAAATATATATAATATCAATCTCATTAAAAAATGGAAAACTTTGAGATTTCATCATAAAAATTCTGAATGCATATTGTACTGTGAAAACCACATTTAATATTTAAGACTAAATAAGTAATTTTGGTAAGACAGCTGTGTCAGTATTTATCCACACGCATTTGTACATATATATAATCTATATTTTCAGTCATGTTATTTACTATATGTAAATAGAAAAAAAAATAAACACAATTTCTTTTTAAATTAAAGGATTTAAGAATTTTTTAGTAAATAGAAAAAAAAAATTTTTTTAATGGGGGAAAAAACCCTCCTACATTTTTTTTAAATAAAAAGATTTAAGAATTTTTTATAATAGTTCTGTCTTTTGTGAATTAGTTCATATATGATAACCTTTAAAAATCCTTTATTACTTAAAACTTTTACTTTAGCTTAATTTTTGAGTACTTTTAAGATACAAAAGAAAATATCATGCTTAATATAACAGCTATTTAAAGCACAACATAGTTAATATAAATGGAAAATGCTACTGATATCTCAAATTATACAATAACAAATTACTCAATAACAAAGCATAAGCATACATACTTTTAAGAAATAAGAAAGTTTCAATTTGAGCATTTAACCAGTATAGCCAGCCAGCATTTAACAATAATTTAAAAGAAAATTCCAAATCATTGAAAAACCTCAAATGAAATACATAATAATGAAAGAAATACAAAATAAGCTAAAATTAAACAACTATATTATGCCACATATTTATTTTAAAGAACCAAAATAAATGTTTTTGGAACTTATGCAGGTGTATAACAAATAAATTAAAAAATGAAATGTTACTTTATATAAATAGACATTAAAATCAGTCTGAAATTCGAGTTTGTATTAATTAAATCAATAACAAATATACTTTTAAACCCAAGGAAATAATAACTAAATGTAAAAAGAGAAATATAATATTGAGCAAAAGTAACAGTTACCACAAAAATACATTGTAATGCAATTGTTACTTTATTTGTTCATGAAATTACCTATACTAAGTCGAAAATAAATTATATGCTCACACACACATACCTAGATTACTTTAACTGTAATAAATATATTACATGGTAGGCTTCAGATAAAAAATAATTGATTGTGCAGAATTAGCCAACAAACATGCTCAAGCACTACATATTTAAATGTTAATTTTAAAAGAGGAAAGTTTAGCAACACTTGGGTTATAGTTAAAGGTTCAATCGAATGTTGGTTGAAATTCTGAACAAAATATTTAATAAATGAATAACACAGAAATTTAAATATAATTTTAAAGTTATCAACAAAAGTAATAATGAGAAAAAACTGTTTATAAAATTACATTCATATAACACAAATGGAAGTCTACAAAAATAAAAAGAAAAGTCTCAGAAAATGTAATTAAAAAGATAAGAATAATTGACTCTGATAAATTACTTGTTACTTTTATACATTTAAAAAAGTATCAAGATTTCCTTTTTTTCCCCACGTTACAAGGAATCCTCCTTACTTATACTTACTACATAAAAAACTTTTCACTGAATCTGTGAAAGCTTTGAGAAACGATTTTTTCTTTTATAATTATACTGAGTTCAATTATTACTAATTTCAAACAAGTAATTTGGTTTTTTAATTTATTCAAAATATGTCCTTCATGAAATTTTTAAAGTATAAAAAAACTAATTTTACGGAAATATGCAAGATACTTTATCAGCATATAGCCAAAAGTGAGACATGGCTTAATTTTAATTCTATTTAATTTTTTAAATGAAAAAAAAAGAGCACAATTAATAACTAAATGTAAGAAAATGTCAGAATAGAAACTATAAAAAATTAAAATCAACTTCAACAGCTATAAAAAAAACATAATTTTAATTGCTGATAATTTATTAATTAATATTATATAAGGTCATTAATAATTAATACTGCATTATATCATGTTACACGTAAACAACATTCTCATAATATCATGCTATCATAATTAAATGGTACTTTTCAGTGTCCAATATTAATTATTATATGTTTCTCTTCTTAAAATTTTGTCTGATTTAAAAAACAAATTATTATTCATTTAAGCTTTAAATATAAATAATTTCCAGAGCAGCATTTTAAGAAAACAGAAAAAAATTGAAATTTATTTTTACAAACACAGATGCTTTCTTGTGTATTAAATATTTGCTTAAAGTTATTTTCAATTTTAAGAAATTCAAAATATTAAATTTTGTCATTGTTTTAATTACATAAGAATTTGTAGATTTTAAATTTACATTTCTAGTAACTGCAATATTTAATCAAAGAATTTATTACAAGAAAAAATGAATTAACAAACTCCCTAAATATAAACATTGTTCAGTAAAAAATTAATAATGACAAATAATCAAAAATAGAATAGTAGTAACTTCAGCAATAAATTGCTAGTAATGTTTGACAAATTTCATAAATAATGCGGTTAACTTTAAAAAACAATACAATAATGCACTAATAAAATACTTTAAAAAATGTATACTATTAGTAACGTATATAATTTAAAAATGCAACTATTTAAATATTTTTAAGAGATGCATATAAACAAGCTGGTTGACTTTAAAGTAGCAAATTTTTCTACTTCATTGTTTCATTTCATTGCTGGAACAACAGCATTTTGTCAAAAGTTATGCACAAACACACAACATGTTAAAATATAGCACAGTGAAAACAGAGTCCTGGACAAGTTAAAGAATTTATCATGATAGTTTTGCACATTTTTCCCTAACAAAGAAAAAACAAGCACATTTGATCAAATATATCCTTATTTATAAAATGTTTAAATTTCAGCAATTTGAAATACATATTTATCATGATAGTTTTGCACATTTTTCCCTAACAAAGAAAAAACAAGCACATTTGATCAAATATATCCTTATTTATAAAATGTTTAAATTTCAGCAATTTGAAATACAAAAAAATAAAGAGGTACATTTTACACATAATTTTTGAAGGAAAAAAGTTTTCCCATTGATTATATTTTAGTCATTGAGAATAAAATAAACATACACATTTATATTTCTGCTTATATACATAAAGGATCCAGCAATGCACAGCAATTATTTAAAAGCAATAACTTCAACTATTTTACATTGAAAATCTTTATTACTGCACAATGGATCATTATTGAAGGTATCACAATGTTCTGTTCTCCCGTGAAGCAATTGATCATCTAGCAAAAGACCTTGGCCATTCCTGGAAACACCAATAAAAACAGTTTACAAAAATTATAAATAAGTAATGCATGCGAGATGCAGTATATTAAATAGTCATAGTTTGTCTTTTACACTTCCTTTTTTGTTAATTTATTTACATTAGTATAGCACTACTGTAATATTAGAAACAGTCATTTTTTTAATTTTGAACCACAGTAAAACTGTAGAACTTTAAAACTGATATTTTCTTCAAATTTTAACAAAATGTTACACAGGAATTTTCAGGACAATTTATCAAAAATCCCCATTAATCATTCCATAAGATAATCTTTGAATTTAGGGAATAGATTTTCCAATTTACAAGGTAATACGTATCATGCCCCTATTTTACCATTATTTGTAGACACAATAAATAAACTGTATCTTGTAAAAAAAATTACTAAGTTTAGTTTTATATTTATTGTAACTACAATTGGCATACAAACTATGAGCTTTTAACATTACTATGGGAATGTAGAATATAACTGAAAATAATAAATTCGTTAAATTAGAAGCACCATGAGCTATAGACAATGACACTCCATTTTTCATTATAAATAAATGTTGATGACATGCTGGCATTTCACTAATCAATTCTATTTAATCTAAAAGCAGTCGATCATATCATAAGAGGGTTTTTGGTATAATAAATATTCAAAATTTAAGAAACAAAATGAATATCTAAGTAACAAAACTTGTGACTTTAACCATTATATTATTATGATTATGGATGTAACTAAAACACAAAATTAAAAGTATAACACATTACCCAGCACCAATGTTAATCATGCGCTGATCGGCGGCCATAAAAAGCTTTGCAGAATGCGGCACATCTGTTCCACACTCGCTTCCTATCCAAGGGTATTTTTTCACTTGAGGAACTATTGTGAAAAGGAATGTTTCTCCAGTGCCAAAATAAGAGTATTTCTTATTTTCACTGTCACATGAATTTCTACAATTCCAAGATGAAGAACAATAAGCACCAAATACCTATAAAATAAATGTTTTATGTTACATTAAAATTTGATGAACACAAAGTGACTTTAAATAATGAAACTTAAATCATACATGTCACTTAAATGTATCTTTTCATATGCATCTTGAACATATAATTTATATGTAATAATTTACAAATTTTTCTTTAGGGGTTTTAATGAGAATAATGGTCTTGAGCCCTCCAAGACTTCGTGTGATAATTAATGGTTAGTTTACCCATCTAACAGGAAATAATTACAACTTTATCTCCTAAAAATTTACACATTACTGTTTTTAAAACAGGATGATGCAGTCTTGCATCACCTTTGTATTTGAACCAATCAGAAAGTTTCTATTCATAATCATATGATTCTATAATCTTTAGGTTGAAAAAGCTTATACAAACCAGGTCGCGAGAGCAAACAAAGAATGCTTTTGCGAAAATACTTTAAATTACATATGTTGTGCTTTTTTAGTAGTTGCTTGTTTTATCTTTGTGACTGTCAATAAATGCGGATTTTTAAATAAATAAGATGTGTCCTTCATTGTTCCACAACTCTTTAACCAGAAAATATCATCTTAATACAAAAATACCTTAAGCCAAGTTCAACACATTTCATATATATGTATTTGGAGAAATTAGAAACATGAAAGGGGAAAAAAAGTTATTTTGCAATTATTCTACAGCAATTTATATTATTAAATAAAAAATAAAATTAGAAAACTTTCTTTTATTTAAATTAAAATATTTAGGAACCTTATGTATAATATATATATACGGCTAAGAATACCATATTTTATTTAAAAAACTAAACTTGACATAATTCGTCATAAGTAATTAGGATGAATTATATCTAATATTGCTATTGTTAACTAATATTAGATCCGCGATACTCAACCTGCTGCTCGCTGGTCGCATATGGTCATGGGATTTAAGAATAATGTATTAAAAATTTAATGAGAAATTCTATCAATCACATATATCAATTTTGCTATATATGTCATGTTGGTAAGAATTGCGAGATAACTTTTTTCCTTTTAGTAATTGTAACGGTTAGCGGTAACAAATAACAGTGGAGTAGCGACCACTTTATGGGTGGATCTAATTTCTAATAACCCTCCTGTCTTCCAAGTAAAAAATATCTACAGAATTATGTTATTTCAGGACAATTGGGATTTTGACTATTTTGTCAAGAAAATCAAACATGGATAAAAAAATTTGTTTCATTTGTTGTAAAAATGTTATACTTAAAAAATATAATTTTGCTTGTTACTATACCACTTAGCACACATTTTCTTGAGAATTTCTTTCAAGATGAGATAAATTGGCTTTCTTAAAAAAATCTTTGCAAAAGCAAAATATTGGGGAGGGGAGGGGGGCTTGAGATCATAGATGAAAGAAAAGCAAAATTACCCCCAAACTGAGCAAAAAATGCATAAAACCAATTTTTTGTGGAGTTTAATACAGTTTTAAAATAAAATCCAAAATTCTGAGTTGATATTTTGATCAATTTTCCACATTTTAAATGTCACTGAACTCCCCCTAATCCTCATGCTATGGCCTGTGTGAAACAGTTATCACATGCATGTGGCCCGGAGAAAAAAAAAGTTTAGTAAATATATAATGAGTATTAGATGGTAGTAAAATGTATAATGCAACATTAAAGAATACACAAAATAAAGCTATTAGTTATCTTACATCTTATTTGAGGTATTTCACAAATAAAAATTTATAGCATTCATAATTTTAAATTCATAATTAAACAAAATATGCAGCTATAAGACCTAATATTAACAGATACCTCATCATTATTGGCTTTGATCACAAGAACAGTAGGTTCGTAAAACCCAGCAGTCATGTAAAATGCTGTCAGGCAAACACCATGTTCATTTGATGAATATATCACTTCTGGTTGCAACATGGAGATTCTAATAGGGATCCAGTTCCAAATAATACTCATCTATAAAGTAAAATAAAGAATTCATAACTTAGTTTCAACAAAATATGACTTTATTTATAATTAATACTGTCATTTATATATTTTAATCAAAACTTAAATTTGTAATAACTCATTGCCCATAAGTATATATTTCTTAGATTTCAAATTTGAATGAAGTTTTGATTTGATCAACCAGCAAACTAATGAGAAAGAAAAATTTTCATAAGTGGTTAAATACATGCAAGTTTCATATGCATTTCTAAAAGATAATTCAAGAACAAAGTTTAATACTTAAACAATTATTTTCTTCAATTAGGTAGCTTAAATTTTCTTTCTTTACATGTAAAAAAATATTTAAGTCATTAACAATTTATCTTCATTTCCAAAAAATGGTTGAGAAAATTTCATAGAAATACCATAACATTATACATAAAAGGAGGATAGGAAACCTTCACAAATTATCTTTTTAGTGTAATACATATGGAGAATTTCAAAACCCACAGTTAAAATTTTGATTATAGGGGCTATAAATTAATGCATTTAATCCATACTATAAATACTTTAATTTATCCTTAAATATTTTTCTATTGTAATCATGTAAAAAGGCTGCTGAAATTACCAGTAATTCTTCATATACTTCAATTATGCATAAAAATTAAAGACAAGTTCCGAAAAATATCGTGTAGTCTTTACCCCTAATTTCTCAGAACTCAAATTTATCCATCAAAAACAAGATGCTTATCTATACTCTCATTATTCGACCAGTGATCCTTTACGCCTCACCAGTCTGGGGTCATGCTGCAATCTCTAATATTAATATCCTAGAAAGAGCCCAGAATAAATTAATTAGGCAAATTACTAACGCCCGATGGTTTATGAGAGACAATGATCTTAGATCAGTGTTAAACCTTCAAACCATTCAGGAATTCATGAAGCAAATAGCCACTAAATTCTTTTCTAATATTCCATTAATTGACAACGGAACTTTAAGAAAAATTGATATCTATGATCCTGATCCCTCCTTCAATAGACCTCGCAACATTCTTCTTTAATTATTTTCCTGCTTCTTTTTATTATTAACATTTAATTTCTTAATCTCTCCCATTTTTATTCCACTCTATCCGCTCTCATTATCGTGACTCGCTCCCCTCCAATAGGAGGTGAGCAGCCCGGCCAATAGGGAGAGGCACTCTTGTCCTCTCTCAACCCGATTTTTGCTTCAATCCTCAATCCCCAACTAACTTCCATGACATGCCCCCCCAAAGAAAAGCAGCCACCAGATTGGTCGAGACTACTGTTCCCCTAATCAGCTTACACTGAAGACGCTCTCCGGCAATCAGTCAGAGGGCGACTAGCCGACAGGCGAAGTGCCAGGTTCCCCCAGTTGCCTAGCCGCTTTTCCTTCATTCAATGATTTATCGGCTGCGTCAGTCGACAGCTTTCCACTTTTACAACACAAACAACAACAGCTTCAGCAATTTTAATTATTTTTTATCTCTTTTTATTATTATTGGTCACAATCTTAAATTTAATTTCTAATTTTTACTTTTTATCATTTTAACTTTTTCATTTTTTTCACTACCCCCCAAACATGGCAAATCATCCTCTAATGCTCACTCACAATTTTTAAGATAGGGGATTAAGACCTCTTTTGAGACCATGTGCCCAACAACTATTCAACTGTCAATTATGCATAATATAAAAACCAAACTGCTGCATTATAAGATAAGCTTCCAATTTAGTAAATTCAATGAATATCTTTGGAAACAAAGTTAGAAAATAAATGCAATAAGATTTGGATTTCTTCAATATCGAGGAAGCAACTGAGATTGTAAAATGCATTTAGTACATTCATGACAAGAATGAATATTTATATATTCTAATTATTTATCCATTCCAGATAATACAATCTGAAAATTATTACCTGTTCAGCTGTAAGGATACTTGATTTAAAATTGCCCAATGCCACAACACCTACAGATCTTGCTCGAGATATAGAGTCTAATCTTAGCTAAAAACCATACAAAAATAGCTATAATTTACGTTTAAAAATAACAAATATATCACAAATACAAATCATTCATGCATCAATACTTAATTTTGAGCTTTGTCTTGAACAAAAGTTTAAAAATTAATTTTTAGTTTCTCGCTTAGAAACATGGTTAACACATACAAATTGAAAAAATTTGCATGAATTTCAAGATACAAAAAGACTGAAATATTGAAAAACTATGCAAAAAAAATTTTTTTTAAAGGTTTTTAAATTCATATGAAATATGGTAGTTTTAGACAAGTTAAAAGTAAGCAATTACACATATGGATAATTAATAACTTGTTATGCATTTATTATTAAAACATTAGACAATTAAGAATAAAAATTTAAGGCAATAAAAATTCTTTAAGAAATTCAATTTTTAATCGAAATTTACGTAAAAGTAATATGAAAAGAATCGCACACACATAAAATATATTGATATTCAGATATAGAAGTAACAAGGTTCATTACAAGAAAAATACGTAAAGCTTACACTAATAAATGGAAATTCAAGATTTTACACTCCTTATTTAAATGTTTATTGTTCTTAAATAAATTAGAATTAAAAAATATTGTAAAAAGTATTAACATAGTTGAAATATAAACTATACATAACTTACGAAGTATTGAACATAAAAAGTTCAACCTTAGAATTAACACAATGAAACTTAATGAAAGATTGATAAAATATGTTAAATTAAATTAATAACTTAATCATTTCAAAACACACAGTTCCATTTAGAAAAAATTTCATTATTTTTTACAGTTCTTTTCACTAAATTAAGTGATACCTTCTTAGTAAGCAATTAAAACCCTAAAATGACATCAAAGGCATTTTCTCTTATAAACTAATTGTGCTATGTGACTAAATTTTGTACTTTGCTGTTTAATCCCTATCACTTAAAGCCTTTTTTTCTTTGCATTTGATGTTTCCTCAGGGATACCACAAAACATGGAAAATTTTGCTTGGTTTGGATTCTTTCTCTGGAATATTTCTGCCAATTTCTTGTTAATTACGAAAACTTATGAGAATATTTGAATAAAAGCCACAATAAAAATATGACTTAATAAAAATAATAACTATACTATTGAACGAAAGATGTTAAAAGAAAAAAAATCAGCACTATCAAATGCAATTAATTATTAAAAATTAGTCACATCATTTATAAAAAAATATCCAATTTTTCAAACAATATTTAATTTTTAAAATTTTTTTATAAAAATCAAAATATTGAAGACATTTCAGATGCAAAATAAAAATCTATGAGAAATACAAACCTCTCTAATAACAGGCTGAGCTGCTGAATTCACTTCTAAATGGTAAGCAGACTGTGATGAGGGTAATCTATCCATTGACATAGATCGATCAGAACGATTGGCTTGACTTTTTAAAGTCATTTGAACTTTAAGGAATTGTTGATGTAACAGTTTCTCACTGAATCCACGTATACCATATGCAATCTAAAGAAAAAAAAGCATTTATTCAGATAGTGTAGGATACAAATAATTTATTAAGATTTGTTTATTTCACAACAAAATAAGTGAAGTTAGCTAAGTTTACAGGAGAATGACAATTTACAAAACAAAGACAGCTTCTTATTGAACGCCTTCATATCATAAAGTCATAGCTTTTTTTATCGGATAAAAAAAAAGAAGAAAGGCTTAGTGCCATTTCTTTGGGTGAAAACTTTATTGCAATTGATTTTAGAATAGATTCAAAACAAATATTTCATTTAATTTCTTGATCGTTCTTCCGTGTAACTAAGTCAGATATGATTCAATAGTTTTAAATAAAAAAAATCCCCTATGACATGATTTTTCATACATAATTGTTGAAAAATCCCATATTTTTATATCTTAATGATGAAAATAAGATTGATAGTTTTCTAAAAAAAATTAGATCAAATTAAACTTGTTGGTTTTGAACAAAATATTCTTATATTGAATTCCATTTTGTTTCTAAAATAATTTTATAAAACAAATGGCACAAAATAAATGTGAATGGATTAAAATGAATGAAATAAAAATATTGTATCACAGAACAAATAAATTTCATAAATTGCTAGAATAAAACAAACAATTTTAGATTATTTCCCCTTCCCCTCAATTAATCTAAAAAATAAGTTTTACCTTAAGCACTTTTTCAACAGGCACAGGTATATTTTGAAAAAAATCTAACAATTTCTGCAGACTACCAAGATCTTCACTTTGCACTTTATCTGAAACCAATACAGAAAAATTGATGAAAACTGAAAATATATTTCTCATTTTTTTCTCTCTCTCTCTATTAAACCATTGAATTGATTCAATTAGGAGTTTCAATAAAATTTTATAAAAAAAGTTCACCATTATTTTAGTTTTTGTTCCGTATTGGTAATAAAACATTCAATAATGATAACTAAAAATATTTAACAAACTGAAAATAAATTAGGGGGAAAAAAATGAAATTTTTGGTAATAGTAGTAATGGGAAGAAAAAGTTTACAATAAAAATTGATGGTATATAATCCATTGATATTCTAAAAAGATATTAAGCCAAATGACTTAGAAATAAAGACATTTCGAAAATATTCTCCCAGCTATTTATTATTTATTCCAGCAAAACAAAATACATTAAATACTGACAAGGAATATAAATTTAAAAAATATATAAATTGCTATTTTAGCTAGTCTACATAAAAATTATATATTTTTTCTTTACTAAAAAAATTTAAAACATAAAATTGCTACCTTTTCAATTTTATATTTCTTTTATAACTTACAAGTATTTATTTTTAAAAAAATTAGTTTTGCATTTCTTCGCATATTTTTAAAGTCTGAAGATTCCAAAAATTAGTTTTAATGCAAACAAATTTCCAAATGTAAGGGAAAAAATATATTTCAATTTAAAAACTAAATTATATATACATATATGTATTGTATAACATGTATAAATACTTACATGGACAAAATTGCTACAAACAAAAAGAAAAGCAATCTGAATAATGCTTGTACTTAATTGCTTTTAATGAGTTAAAAGATATATTTTTTTCAGAAAACAATCTTATTCAAAAAAGGTCTTTGCATACAATAGTGAAAAGATATATTGCATACCTGAAAAAAAAAGAATTAATAAAGAAAGCATTTTTTTAGAAAAACACACACACACATGGGTGAAATTTGGTTTTTAACAATATAATAACTTTTTAATGTAACAATTGTTTTTATACAAGAAATTTAATTGGTAAAAAAAAAAGAAAAATAACATACCGTGTAAGAAACAAGCATACATTCTTTTAAAACTAAAAAAAAGTAATTATCCCATTAAAAATATTATTTACATATTAATAAAAATTCATATAAGTTAAATATACAATATATATTGGTAAAATACAGCTTTTTGAAACTAAATCATGTGCAACAAAAAATTTGTATCAGTAAGAATTCTTTTTTTAGATCTGTACAAGATAAATTGAAAGTATGTTAAAAAAATATTCTGATATTAATTTTATTGAGCAAAAGAAAAGCAATTTAACAGAAAAAATTTACAATACATCATGCTTTTTTGCAGTAATTTAAGAGTAAATTAATTGTTATTTTGTCATAAATTAATTTTTCTTTAAATAGTTTTAATGTGTGCACATAGTTAAAATCAACATAAAATAGTTTTATTACTCTTACACCACAACTTTCAACATGACTAATTGGCTTTTTTTAAACTTTAAACCTTTCCTATAACATATGTTGATACATATTTAATATTAAGACAGCAAAAAAATTTGACAATTTCTTTATCAAGCATTCATTTGTCATTTAAAAAGTATTTCAGCTATAGTTAACGTGTGTAAAGCATATTGAAGCTATATATATTTAATAAAATACTATTCTACAAAATTTTACAAAACAGAAAATGAAGTACATGTATTAATCTTATATCAACATATTAAAATTTTTTTTAGTAAAAATGTAATAATACATACCACAGTTTTTATAATAAAGTATGAGCAATGCAATTACTAAACGATACAAACTCTTCTTTTTGTCAACCAAAAAACAATCAACAACTCGGACCTGAAAAGAATATCAAATAAAAATTTTTTTTTTAGGTTACAATCATTCATTGCTTATTAATTAAAAAGGAATAAAAGACTATGCAGCAAATTATCTTTAAAGAATCAAATAATGCAATGTATCAAAATTTATTGCAAAGCATAAAGATTTTCTCAGAATTATTCAATATGTTTAAAAAATTAGAATAGATTAAATAGATAATAATAAACTTAAGAATATAATTATATTAGAATAATATTTCAAAGAATTATGAATTAAATTACTAAAAATATCAAATTTAAATCCTATTTTTGAGCTATATATGTTAAGAAAAAGTTATCTCCCATCACATTATAAGAATATTATTTGATTATAAACCATGCTTACAGAAAAACACCCCCTTTTCAAAACAAATGGCTTTAATGCTTATAATAAATTTACATTCAACAAAATAATTTTAAAGTAAATAAGTAACAGTTACAACTAAAGATTATATTATGGATATGGAAAGAAATACAGTAACACAATAGTAATAAAATATAATACATTTTTTTGAGTTTTTAATTGAAATGAACTAAGTAAAATGGTTAAACAAAGGAGGTTACAAAATGCATTTCAAGGTATCTTAAAATTTATCATAATACTGACACTTCACAAAAATATTAATAATCATTCATGAATGATATATATAAAATAAAATACAACTTTGCATCAGTTATATGATGGTCCCTTAATTTTATATGTAAATATATAAATAATTAATACTAAAACAATGTGATATTAACTATATATATATATAACCCAAGAAAATAAATTTACTGAGTGTAAATAAATAATCAATAAAAGATATTTTTCTACCTCTGTTCCATAAATTAATGCTCCTCATCAGGGACATCTGAAGGCATGGGCCCACTGGGCCCAGGACCTCGTTTCGTTCTCGACTCTGGCTTAATAAGATCATGATCTGGATAATTTTAATGGTCAAATATTATTCTCAGACATTTTCTCCGAAAAGCAGGGAATTTCAAACAGCATATCAATGGGCAAAAGTGGGTTAAATTGTATTATGTGATAACTTTTTCCATATCAAGGCCTAGAGCAAATATCATGAACAATCATTGAACTTATTTAGTCGAAATGCGGTCATCGGTCAAGCCGATTTGTGCCTAGGTTTTTGAGATAGTGAGTCATACACATTTGTTTCAAATTTGAGTATTTGATAATGCATGCTTTATACTGTCTACTTTCAAAAATCTCAGGTAGGACCTACTTTTACATAGGGGCCCCAAGGTCTCCAAATTTTTCTCTGGGCCCAGGGCCTCAAAGCGTCTTAAAACGTCCATGTACATGAAACATGTTTTTTTAAATACTGATAAAAACTTTTCTAACGATGCATATTTTTAATGTTACACATCAAGGCCTTTAAAGTTATACAAAACGAAATCACAGCAAATATTTTATACTACTTACCAAATAAGGAAATGGCAAACCCTTGAATATCCAAGATAACCAATTTTGAAACATACTTTCTAAATCTTCATGTTCTTTCAATTCTTTTTCAAGTTGTGCATAAGCATTTTTCTATTAATTAAAAGAAAAAAAACAATCTTAAATAATTTCTATAATAGTACTAAAAAAGAAATAAATTTTTATTTACATAATAACCTAATGAAATATAAGAAAGAAAACAAAATTTTCTATGCTTATAAAATAGTAATAAAAAATTGGGTCAAAGATAATATTTATAACCCCAATGAAATGTTTAAAGGTTTTCTTGATTCTAATGCTGATTTTAAAAGTTCCATGGTAAAATTTACATACTTCCAATTTACAGCAAAATATAGAGTATTTTGGCTGCTTTTAGGTATATTTCATTAATAATTTATTATAATATTTTTTTATATTTTATGAAACAGATAAAAGTTTTTTTCACAAGTATTATTCCATGTTTCACAAAACCCCTTTTTTATTTTTTAATCAGTGTTCTTTTTTAATATAAGAATAACTTTAAGTTTAGAATTAATATCTTGATTCTAAATTAAAAAAAAGACAAAATAATCTAAATTATTAATTCTGAATTTTTTTTATCAATTTTTCAAAAAAACATCAAATAGTCAAATTAAGCAAGATTGATAATGAAAGGTACTTTTACCACTGCATCATTTTTAATTAAAATGATATTAAAAATATATGTCAATTCTGTTTCAAGTATCTTTTAAATAATCTTGGCAAAATCTTTAATTAGAATGGTTCTTAAATTACGCTAAGCTTTTGTCTTTAAAAAAGGATAGTACTGGTAAAGGAAAACAGTACTGGTACAATGACTAATGTCTTTAAAATGTAAAATAAGCTTATTTATATTTAATTGCAGACAGATAGTTTTCCAAAGCTCTATTCCATTTAAACATTCTAATACATAGTAAAAGTTCAAAGCAAATACCAAACATTTCCTTCAATTAAATACACCAAACTTCATCAAGAAACTGTTAAAAATATCTGAAAAAATCATTTTCATATTAACAATAAAGCTCATTAATTACCATACCTAAAATTTTCCAAAAAATTTAACACTAGAACTGCAGATGAAGTCATTTTGACCCAAAGGCGATTTTGTTTCCGATTTTCTCAAAAAGTTACTAACAGAATTGAAAAAAAATTTCTTGACTTTTCCTATTTTTATACCAATAACAATCTGAAAATATGATACGTGAAATACCTATCATTTTTTTGTTTTTAATACTTTTACCTAAAACTGCAGAATGGATCATTTTGACTCTATTATAATTGCAAGTACTAAATTTGTAATTCAACTTTTCCTGGAATGGGATAAGCTTTTTCAGTCCTCTTTCCATCTCCCAGACATAAGCAGGACAATATTTCAAGATCAATAGATTGTTACTGATAACAGAAGAGCAAATGAGAATTTTTGTTGTAGTAGTAGCCAGTGCTGCAGATCTCCCCACCCCTCCCATTATCATTCCATATGGGAAAAATGCCTCTGGTGAGCATATTCAAGGAATGTTTTCTCTCCAATGTTTTTTGTTTTGGCATATATAATGGAATATGGTGCAATACTACCATAGTCAATATAGAAGTCTAACGGGCACACATCTGGTTCTTTATGACTGTAACAACTGGTTGTTAGCATTGCCTTGGAGATAGTTTGAGTGTACCAGTCTGTTCGATTTTTGCCACCTTGTTTACATGCGGAGATAAAATTGATCTTAGGTGAAAATGGCTGGAAGAAATAGGCGTACATTAACACTTAGTGAGGGCCTTGACTAGATGCAACAATTGTTGGAAAATGAATTCGAAAATGATAATTATGAAGAAATTGTTTTCAGCGATGATGAATATATGCCTCCAGATGAAGAAAATATTTCCTCCGGTGAAGATATCGTATCTAATTTTCCTGTACAATGTACACGCAGAAAAACAATTTCTGAGAAGAAAAAATAATGTGTAAATAAACGTAAAAAGTTATCAGATTCAAATCCAGATGAAATGAGCTCTGGAACTTTTGTTACAAATGATGGAGTGTGTTCGAAAAGCATCACCTCTGGAAGTTGTTAGCGTGAAAGAATTGCTGAACATAATGTTTCCAGAGAAAAGAGTGGCCAAATCAGCTATGCAAAGTCAAATATTGAAAATGGCTATGCAATTAGTTAATGGATGCTACTTATAGATGAACCTATGCTTCGTCATATCAAACAATGTACAGAGGAAAAAGCTCACCGACAACTGGGAAAAAATGAATGGTCAACAACTTTAGACGAACTAGATGCTTTTATATCAATTTTGTATGCTGGAAATATATATGGTGCAAATAATCTAGAGCTTGATAGTCTGTGGTCTGTTGTTTGGGGTCCACCTTTTTTCCGCAATACTATGGTAAGAGATAGATTCAGATAACAGATTAAATTTCTGCGATTCAACAAAAAAAAAAAATTACACAATCAGAATGCTTTCAAACAGATAAATTCTGTTTATTTCTGTAATTTGGAAGAAATTATTGAAAATATAACTTGCTATAAACCAGGACCGTATATAACTATTGAAGAACAGCTGTTTCAGTCTAAAGCCAGATGTTATTTCATGCAATATATGCCAAGTAAGCCAGATAAATTTGGTATCAAGTTTTGGCTTGCTGTTGGCGTTGATAGTACATATGCGCTCAATGGTTTTCCATATTTGGGTAAAGATTAGGAATGTCCTGAAGAAATCTCTCTCCAAATATGTTGTTTTGTGTTTGATATAACCTTTCAAAAACTGAGATACTACAGATAATGTTTTCACTACATTAAATCTGTCCCAAATGTTAAAAACGAAGAACAATAGTTAAACTGGAATGATGGAAAAAAATCGGAAAGAAGTTCCTGAATTTGTGAAAAAAGTTATACAATACATTGTTACTGGAGCATTGTGATATAACTTTGACAGTTTATCAGGGAAAAACCAGCAAAGTGGCTTATTATTGAGATCCCTTCATTCCACAGTTGATATATATATATATCGACAATAATCACCCCAAAAAATCTCCCAGAAACAATATCATTTTATAACTCAGCAAAATTTGGTGTCGAGATTGCTGACGCTCTGAAATATTCTGTGAAGGCAGGATCAAGGAGGTGGCCAGTTCATGTATTCTACAATATTCTTGATCTTGCAGGGATTAATTTATGGATTTTATACAAAGAAGTTACTGGGAAAAAAACTTATGAGGAAATAATATCTTCAACCACTCATTCAAGAGTTGCATAGTGCGTATATTCACAAAAAAAGTACTAGTCAGATACACAGACAAAAGAGGATACCACTGAAGAATCTGCCAAATGCAAAAATGGTTCATTGCCAAGTTTTCAAGTGTAGAAACAAAACTGCAGATACTTGTTATGACTGTAAAAACTGATACGTGAAAAGTGTACAAAATATATAAAAAGAAGTTGCCCAAAATGTGCATGAACTGTGTAGGAAATCTTGACTGGTATAAGAAACTAAATATTTCTATTAAAGTTGTCTGTATATTTTACTAACTGTATACAATATTCTATAGTGTAATATCTTATTATTATTTAACACTTATTATAACAATTTAATGTTAAAAATGAATAAATGTCATTGGCAAATAATTACAGCATACTTTTAGATACTATACTTTTGGCATAACAACACAGGTTTTTATTAATTGGGGTCAATTTGACCCAGTTCACGATTTTAGGTATACCGAAACTGTCGCACTTCCAGTGTTAAATCTCAAAGACAAACATTTTCAATAAACTATGGATAGTAAACAAGTAATTTCATCTTGATGTATGCATTTTACAATTAAATTTCATCTTTCCACTAAAATGGTTTTATGTTTTCACATACTCATTTTCAAACACTATTCTATAAATGAGATTTTTTTAGAATAAGGATGTTTTGCTAGATTCTCAAGAGGATAACAAATTAATATTTTAAGGCAGTGGCTTTTAATCTGCAGTTTACGACCTCCGGGGAGTCCCCAGTGCCTTTCTAGGGGTCAGCAAAGAATTAATATTACAATTTCCCTCTACAGACTCTGAAAGGCCTCATGAAAAAATTGAAACATGTTCCATCTCAGTCTAGATAACTGAATCGCCCCAAATGAAAAATCTCCACTAGAACATGAATTTCAATCAAGAATATAAAGTAAGTTTTTTTATTGTCTACAACTACATAATCATTACTATGATGTAATGTTTTCAAAACATAGAAGAAACACATGTGCAAAGATTAAGAACTGAATCCATATGGAAATTTTAAAGGAAAAAAAATATAACTGTTAAAAAAGACTGTATAAGTAGCAGAAGCAGTCTTAGGGTTATTGATAAACCTTTAAATAACTCAACCATGTTTTGGGAATTAAGGTAGGGTGCCCAAAAACCTTGGGGGTCTGCAATGTCAAGCTAATACATAAGGGGGGGGGGGGAGCACAGCAATCGAAAGTTTAAGAACTGCTGTTTTAAGATAAGTGTATTTTTAAAGCCCTCTGATCTTTAATCAACAAATAAAAATATAAAAACATATTAAAATATATATTTTTCATGGAATTTAAGTAAAATAATTAAATATAAAGATTCAAATAATTGCAATAACATTCTTCAAAATAAATGATAAGCTAATTAAACTAGAATACAGTGATTAACATTATACTCCACACTGTTATAAAATATAATTAACTGCAAACATATACTTACTGCATATTTCTTGCAAAGTTTCATGACTAGATATGCAGAAGTAGAATGATCAGATTTAGTTTGAGAAATAAAATTTTGTTTATCTGATAATAATTTCATGATGCATGAATATGTCATTTCTTCAGACATGTAGTGTAAAAAAATACTGATTAATGGATACAATATGGGACAGTAGGTAATATCAGGTTTGGAATTACGAATAACCTGTAAAATCATTTCCACACTCTTCTTTCCAGCTGGATTTAAGTGATAGCGAATACAGTAGGCAGGGTCAACAAAGGATGGTAAATTTGGTGGGAAATAATTATCTCCTAGAAAGAGAAATCTTATCACATAAAAATTTTCAAGAACAATGAATTTTTTTAAAAAAATTAGTCAAGTATATTCTACCAAAATTAGGTAGAATTTTTTTAAAATCAAGAATGCTATCAACAAAAATTACAGCATACAGGTATTTATTTTCTAGAAGTCAAGATTTGATATGTACATAGCAATAAGTAAAGTTTTGTATAAAAAGTTTGATTTCCTGATAAAATATTAAAAGAAAAATTGCTTTAGTTTAATATTTTAACTATTTTTCATAAAAATTCCCTACACAGTTTAACAAAAATATGCAAATTATAATAGAATGCCAATAATTGCTTGCACAAATTGAATTCGACATAATATAGAATGCAAAATACTTTTTAAGCAACATTTAAGTCTTAATGAAATGCAAGTAGAATAAAATACAAGTAATATAAAAAAATAATTTTAAGTCAATTCCTACTTAGATCAACAAAGAAAATTTTTATTTTAGCTACTTTTTATTAAATAGTAACAATTAATATACATATGTATATACATATGACAGAATCACAACATTAAGTGGTGATTGATTTTTATTAATTATCATTGAAGTATCTTATTGTTATCCAAAACAATTGTATATATACAATTTCAGTTCAACTGAATGCTTTAAAAAGAGAGAAAAAAAAATCTTTTAAAGTTTTGGCACAAGTGGCCAAAAGGGTCGCTAAGTCGCCAAAAATGATGCCAACGTGGCTGAATTTATAATTCTTTGAATAATTAGTTTTAATCAATTAATTTTTATTAATTATAATTAAATTACTGTATTGCCATCCAAAATAATCATGTATGTAAAATTTCAGCTCAATTGAGAGCATTAAAATGTATTTTATTAACGATTGGAAATTCCACCAAGATAAATAAATAAATATATTGAGAGTGCAAGCTAATAATAGGAATTGAAATACGAAACTTTTAATGACAAAAAGAGCTATATTGCATGTAGAATAGCATCTAACCATTATTTTCATACTAAAGAACTTTTTTTAAAACTAATTCTGAACAGTTTATGAAATTGCAGTCACTGCCAAGTAGTAGTTCATTGGAGAGCAATTTTGGGATCAGGTTCCTCCAGTTCTTACTAAAAGTTCAAGAGATATTAATTGAATTGCAACACAACATATAGTTGGTTTAAAAATTCCCTTTAACCCTTACATGAATATAAAGTTGCTAATAGTAATTATTAGTATGTAACTTTTTAGTTTGTTTAGACATAAAATAAATAAAAATTATAGGAGAAGTATATAATAATAGTTTATCAAAATTTCACTCCTCTCAGAGAGGGTTACCCTCCCCCCCTCAAGGAATTATTTGTCATAATGAGAGGCATGTTTTCAATTGTTCAAATATTTTTTATTGTTGCGCAAAATTAAACTAACAGAATAACATAAAACTAGAGAGAAAACACAGTAATATATTATTATATAACATATTACACACCAAAACAATAATGGAGTACAGCCAGCAAATGTTTTATCAATGGTAACTATTGATTCAACAGTTCTTTTCTTCTAAATGTTCCCATTTATGTAATTGTGTTTAGCATATTCTATTTTTATCTTCCATATAAAAAAATGCAGAATCAGTTATAATTAAATACAAAAAGTGCCAAATTTAAGCTGAGGAAAATGCTTCCCTCAGTCGTGAAAGGGTTAAAAATTTCTTTTCAATGGAAAATGTTAAATGTGTGTGTGACATTCATTAACATAAAAATTGCTGGAACATTGCATAAGTTACCCCTTTTTGGTTGACATCAAGATCAAGAACTTGCACAAAGATGACAGATAACTCTTCCTCAAAGAATTCATTATTATTTTTTGACAATATTTTCTGATAAAACTTAAAAATTGCATTTTATGTTTAACACTTATACCAGCATTTCTCAAAGTGTGGGGCGCGATGACCCTGCAAAGGGGGGGCGAGCATATCGAATATAAAAGGTTAAAAAAAAAATAATTTACTGGAATGAAGTAAAACAAAATACTTTCTGGCACAATAAAAAAATACAGGAAAACACTGATACAATTTATATGTACCATCTGGCAATATTACATCAGCAAAAATAAAAGATTCTACATCAACGCTTATTAGCTATTCTGATCCTATAACCAAATAAAAAAAAAATATTTTGTTTACTTTGCTGTAGTCCCACAATGAGATATTTTTATTATGTTTCTTTTAATCCCTAAAATACTACTTTTGCAGACCTTCAAACTTACTGATATGGTTATTTCCGTCCCTTTTTGTAGGGAAGTTGTAAACAATATATTTCTGTTGCGCATTTTCTCATGTAAAACAGTTTTATGATATATGGATGAGTATATTGAACACTTAGAAGGATTATTTGCCCAAGATTTATTTTCATGAGTATTCTGAAACATATAATGCATAACAAAAAACGTTTTACGCAATTCTTTTTTCAAACTAATGTCCATATTTTTACATTGAATACACTTTTAACACGGGATCGGTCACGTGGTGCGCAGAGTCATCCCATGTTCACGAAATCGTTAAATCTCGGAAAACTGTCTATTTTTTACCAATGACCTTGACAGAATATCCTCCAATATAAGTTTTAATGGGAACTAAAATTAATTTCTCACATTTTACCCTCTTTTTTTGGGAGTGGTAAACGTTTTTTTACAATCTTGAGGTACTTGTTTTGACCGAGTTACCAGTGTGACCACTTTTGTTCAAAAATATTTTCTATGAACATGCTGCATTATCCCCTATGAATAGCTTTGTGGTTTTGATTGTTGTGTTGTACGATTTATTATGGTTTATAAATGCAAATGAGCAGAATATATAAAAAAAGAAATGGGCATCTTTGATCTCTGTTGAAGGAAGTTGAAAGTGATCAAGCAAGGGAACAACTTGCTGAAATAATGCATATTAATCATGATAGCAAAAGAAACTTTGAGAAAAGCAATGAACACATGAAACGAAAGGAAAATTTTCAATAGCTACTTAAAGAACTCCATCATGAAAATACGTAGTCATAAGTATACCGCAAGATACACTTTGCCCTTTTAAAAAGACAAAGCAACAAAAGACAAACAGGATATTTGTCGATCATCAAAGGGCATCAAAACTACATTAACTTGAAATATCAGTTTTGCTTGCAAGTAACATTCCTGTAATGTTAGTGAAAAGTGTCTGTGATTTGTGTCCTTTATTAAGGTCACACACATTTTGAACAATATAGTTAAGTTTTTTTGCATTTTTTCTCAAATTATCACAGAAAATTGAAAAGTCCTTGAAGTAAGTAAGTATATTTTCTCTTTGTTCAATTATTCACTAAAATTGTGATTTTATCATGTATAGTAAAGATAATTATAAAAAAAAAGGATTGGGATGACTAAGTAATTCCGCGAGACCATTAGTGTTAGTATCCAGTGCACACCTGATCCCAGGCTGAAACATTTTGAAGTTTTCTCGCTTTAAATATTTAAAATAATACAACTATTCTTCATTGGAATTTTACATTCTTTTTCATTATTTAACATTAATTCTAAATGCTAATTCTGTGAGGCTTAAAATTACAGTTCATTCACTATTATAACATGAGCATTCATTTCAAAAAATCATTTTACAATTTTGAATACATTGTCATGCTCTTGGATTTACTCTCCTTACAATTAAGCTATTATATCAAGAATAATGTATTACTTTTTTAAAAAAATAAACTCGTGTGAAGAGTGGGTACTTCAGCCAGTATAAGAACAAGCTTAATAATTATCAGTAACTTCCTTGGGCTTGTTTACAGAGCAAAGTTTTTCAAAGGAAGGCTTAATATTAGAAATTGACACTCTGAGTTCTTTTTCAATATTTAGTTGAGATCTATGTTTTGTTTTCAAAGCAGGCACCTCAGAAAATCCGGATTCAGAAAGGTAGGATGTTGAAAATGGTAATAGTATACGAAATGCTTTTGTTTTCAGTGCAGAAAAAATTCATCATCCACCTCAGCCCAAAATTCAAAGAGGGATTTATTACAAAATTGCCTTTTAATTTCGTCACTGGAAGTGAAATCTATGAAGATTTCTTCTTCGGCAGTTGAGAGTCCATAAGTATTTTGTAATGGATCCCTAACCCATCCATAAATTCAATCAAATTGTCCTCGTCTGTGTACTTGCTGATACTTTATCGTCGAATGCTCGCTATGACTTAAAAATATATCCATGATTTTGTTTTAATCTACTGCCATAAATACTTAATACTGTGAATTAAAACTAACACGTGATTTATGAAATGTACATTCAAGATAGATTCGGTAGCTAATCGACTTGACCAAGATTGACTGGAACTGTACGAGGTACAGCATTTTTACATGTTTTGTGCAGACATCCGATGGGTTGTTCAGACGCCCATGAACGTTCATGAGAATGCCAGTTGTGATGGATATGATAGAGAGTAACATAGAGAAGATTATTTTTTTAATGACATTTGTACTTTTAGAAACAGATGAAGGAAATAAGTCTTCCATTAAATATCATTTTGCAATTGGTTTCAATTCAAAAATTAGAGAAAGAAAAATAACATAATAATTAGCCAATTACTTAATTAATTTACTTAAAATATATATTACTTAAGAGTAATATATACAAAATTTAATACTTATCTTATTAATTTGTATGGTTTATAATTAAGGTCATATTGTAGGTTTAGCATCAAAGTACATTAATATTGCATTCAATATATTATTATTGCATAAGGGGGGCACAATAAAAATTATGATTAAAAATTGGGTTGCTAGCATTGAAAGTTTGAGAAGCACTGACTTATACCAATATTGTACACGACAAAATATAAATTTCCCATTATTTTGATTTTTTGTTGAAATAAAGATCTAGAATTGAACAACATTTTGAAATTAGGTGAAAATGAAATCCTAAAAATTATTAACAATCATTCATAATCATTTTTAAGAATTAACATAATTGAAATGAATTTTATGCAAACTAATCCAATAATTTATTGCTTTAGCAATAATTTTCATTTATTAATAATGCAATTTTGTTTCTGAATTTCCATTGACATTTTATTTATAGAATAATGTATTCAACTGCAAAAATAAATATAGATTTTGTTTGAAACAAGCGATTAATTTTTAGAATTCAATACTAATTTACAGTTTGTACTATTATAAATACAATATTAGTTTAAAAAAACTAAAATGAAAAAGGAGTTTGAGTTAACTTAAATATTATCAAAAAGTAAATTATTTTTGATATTGCTAAAATATAAATTTTACTATTTATGCAGTTCATAAATGTTTAAAATAAAACTTACCAAATAGTTCTTGCACAGACACACTATAAATATCTACATGATTTTCACTTGAAATTTGATTACACAGATCTTCCCACAGCTTTGCTCGTATGGGATGATCAACTGGCCAATGATTACTTCTTACAACATCTTTCAGCTGTTTATAATAAAATATATCAATATAATACAAGATAAAATATGTTAGCTTAATAAAAACATTCCAATTTAAGGTAAAATTCTATTAAAATAAATGACAAACTTTTTGTAAGAAACTTAAGATATAATAGAGAAACAATAAGATTATAAATGAGTTAAACAAAATTTAAAAAATATTCTTATCATACACACACTTACAGTGTAATTGTAAGAACTTTGTTGTTGTTGCTTATGCCACCAAATAGACAGTAACATCAGATCAAGGTCCACGAAATTCATCGCAGCTAAGGGCTAGATTTTTACGCCAGTAGTTAGCCTTGACTTTGAGCTCCATGCAGGTGACAGTACGATTTTGCTTGGTTCCACCCTAATTTTGAGGGAGATTACCCTGGGGGTGGTCAGGGGCCTTCCACCTCTCTTCCCCTTCCACTAACCTCACGAAAGGACTTATGGCTCGAGGGCTATTTACCCTGTAGTGATTCCATGCTGTATTAGGCCTGAGCTACCATTTTGACTAGCAAAGTGAGTTTAAACTATAACACAAACTAATCTAACTTACTATCAGTAAGGTTTCCAGATGCACATTTTAAAGATACTGGTTTAAAGAATCAATTCTGCATAATTAAAAAAATAATATTTAATGTAAATCAAGTAACATTTAAATTAGCATAACTAGTTACATCGGAAAACGAAAAGATAGAATTCCAAAAATATGTTGGTACGTAAATCCAAAAGTGTAATCCTAATAAAAGATATACACATTTTTCAGTCTCTTCCTATTGGCCGGGAAGAAACGTGACGCAAACAACTTTGAATAAAAATCGTTTTCAGATTCAATTGTGATGCCACAGTACTCCCCCTCCAGTCACACAGACGATGGCATTTGAAATCGCACGACTCGTCTGGAACATCTTCCACTGCGAGTGATGACATCTTTCGGCGATTTTGATGTGGGAATCGGAGATGATGAAGTGGATTCACAGTCTGAAAAGGAATGTGCAGCTTTTAATCTGTCGATCGACACAGACACAGCCTTTCCGTTGATTTCCAGCTTGAACACCTTATCAGTTCTTGAGAGCACCTTAAAGGGACCAGCATAAGGAGGTTCTAGAGTCTTCCGTACACGATCGATCCGCAAGAACACGAGACGCCTGCAACAGATCTTTGCTGATGAAAACTGGATTGGAGATTTGTGGAAAACCATTTTGTATATTTTGATAATATGGAATTGTAAGGCGAATTATTTTCAACCAATGTTAAACCCAAGGATTGTGCTTGTTTAACACAGTTCCTCTAACAAATAAGGAAGTGAGACCATCAAGAAGTCTCCGGTTTCTGACGTCTATTAGCAATTCAAACCGCTCTAAAAAATCAGCTCCAATAATTGGATCCAAAACATCAGCTACTAGAAAAGACCACGGAAAACTACGTCTCAGACCAAAAAGTCTAACTCTAGTTTAATAATGCTGTATGTTGATATACGAGAACCGTTAGCAGCATAAAGTTCCAAATCTTGTTTAACAGAAAACTTAGTCATAGTCAATCTCTTAGGATAACAACTTATTGCAGCTCCACTATTAATTAAGAATTTATTCCTAGTAACTAGATCTGTTATAAATAATCGGCTGCTAGGTCTAACCTTATCTGCCGCCAAAGAAACAGATAAACCTTTTAGTTTAAAGGATGAGCACAAGGTTTTTTACATTTAGAAGCTTTATCACCAAAATGGAAGTGGTACCAACATAGGCATTTAGATCGAGCTTTATTTTTATCAAAACCTCTAGAAGATGTTAACGATCGGCTGCGATACTCATTTCGATTAGGTGAATACGTGGAAACTGTCAACTTTTTAACCATATTCTTCAAATCGGCTCATCATCTCAGCTTTAAGCACATCTAATTCGATTTGATTCGATTTAGTTTCAATGCGTGCAACAGTCAGATCATTTCCAGACACTTCATGCACTTTATCTGAAATCTGTGTAAGGTCATCCAATGAAGCTTTGCAAACAGAAAGAATTTGTTGCAAATTAGCAGGTAAACGCTGTAGCCACAAGGTCTGCAAAAGATCATCTTCCAATTTAGAAGGAGCAAGATTTCCCATTTCACTCAACAAATGTGACGGGCGTTTATCACCAAGCTGCAAATCATGAAGCAACAAGTTTAATCGAGATGCATCTGATTGCGAGAAGTATTGCAAGATCTTATCCTTAAGGGAGGAATACGCACTTTCCTTAGGAGGATTCTTTACCAAATCTCGAACTCAAGACAGGATATTTGAATTGAGAGCAGCAATAACTGCATGAAATTTTGTGGAATCATTGGAAATTCCAGCTAAAAGAAATTGAGATTCAACTTGAAAAAACCAGAGTTCTGGGTCATTTTCCCAAAACGCTGGAGCTTTGAAAGCGATTCTAGAAAGTTTGGATTCCTGATCAACACTAAGCGGAATTTCAGTTTTAGAATCATTCATAATGAAAAACACAAAAGATTGTAATAAAAAGTCAACCAAAATTATACTATTAAAGGTCAAAAACATGCAATCATTGAGGGATCGGTAGCGATAAGGAAAACACAGACACAATACTTTACTTACCAACACTCAGGATAGCTTGAAAACATTTGGCGTACAAGTAGTTCACTAGAAAGTGTCAGACATAGCTGGTTCTTTCTCAGAGGTGATGAAATGACGACTACAGCATCAAGAAATCGTAGAATTCCGAAGTTAATTTCAAAACAAAAATGACTTCTGCAGGTAGAATTCCATGGCACCAATATTAAAAATAGCACATCTTTAGAAATCGGGTCACCACTGTAGCGATTCCATGCTGTATTAGGCCTGAGCTACCATTTTGACTAGCAAAGTGAGTTTAAACTATAACACAAACTAATCTAACTTACTATCAGTAAGGTTTCCAGATGTACATTTTAAAGATACTGGTTTAAAGAATCAATTCTGCATAATTAATAAAATAATATTTAATATAAATCAAGTAACATTTAAATTAGCGTAACTAGTTACATCGGAAAACGAAAAGATAGAATTCCAAAAATATGTTGGTACGTAAATCCAAAAGTGTAATCCTAATAAAAGATATACACATTTTCAGTCTCTTCCTATTGGCCAGGAAGAAACGTGACGCAAACAACTTTGAATAAAAATCGTTTTCAGATTCTACTGTGATGCCACAACCCACATAACAAGAAGGCACTATACATTTACAAGCATTCATGCTTTCTCCAGGATTTGAACCCAAGCCCTATAGCACAGTAGTCAGTGTCACTAGCTACTATACCGGATGGGGGGCATGTAAAACCTTTATTACATTATTAAATATCTAATCTGAAATTTTAATATATTAAATCTGATCATACATACTAAATAGCAAACATAAATTTGAAAATTAATACATATTTTAGTAATATCAGAACTGAATGCACATTGATACAATAATTGCTATAATTTGTAGCTACAAAAGAAATTTGGTACTTATGTATTAGGGTCACTGCAGCAAAATTTGCACCACACAAATCACTCCATGATATCAAAACAACAAATATTCTCATGTATTTTATTTGAAGAAAAACGATTTTCATGGTGAAATTTTGGCTACAGTGACACTTATACGAATAAGAAATTTTACAAAGTAATTTTTTTATTTTAAAAACCAAATAAATTAAAATAACCTGTTTTATATCATAAGTATAACTTGAAATATCAGTAACCGTCACTATAACATCTTGAGTAGTAGCACAAAGGCGTTCAATTTCTTTGGGATGAATAAATTTTGTGTTGAGAATATTGGAAGGCATTGTTTTCAATTGCAATATTTTAGCATCACATCTGTAATAATAACAATAACTCAGCACCATAGTTTTTTCTCACAAACGTTAATCAACCAACCTTAAATAACTTTATAGAAGTACAAAATGCATATACATCTACTATATTAAACATTTTTTAATACTTTTAAGAAAAAGTTTGTGCATTTATGCATTTTCTTTTCTCTTTTTTGAAATTATTATACATAAATAATAAATAACTACAGAAAACTATTAAAATCTATTTCATTCATTACACTGTAAAACTTAATGATCAAAGTTATAGCATAAATAAATCAAATACACTCTTATAAAAAAATAATAATTGGAAGTGTAATTTTCTTTATTTTAGAAGTTTTGAGTTCAAAATAAATCAAATATAGAAAATTAATGCAACTATATTTGATTTAAAGCGAAACTCTTATAGTTTAAATATATAATTACTATACATAAGCAAAAGGGTGTTTTTTTAGAGGTATAGAACTTTAAATTGCAATAAAACAACGATGTATAATTTGATTGACATGAATTTTTTTTTATTCGAAAGATAATCTTGTGGCATTACATTTTAAATATGATCAAGCAAGGTGTAGATTCGTCGAATGGGCCCAAAACAAGACTGCCGTTGTTCCCGATTTTCATAAGCGAATTTTGTTTAGCGATGAAGTGCACTTCTGGTTGAATGGCTACGTCAACAAACAAAACTGCCATATTTGGAGTGAAGCTAATCCATAAGTGTATGTCAAAACACCATTACATCCAGAAAAACTGACTGTTTGGTGGGTTTTATGGGCTGGTGGAATCCTTCTTCAAAAACGATAAAGGCCACAACGTTACAGTCAATGTTGATCGGTATAGAGCCATGATTACTAACTTTTTCATTCCTGAATAGAACAATCATGATGTCCAGGAGCTGTGGTTCCAACAAGATGGCGCAACATGTCACACAGCTCGTGCCACAATCGATTTATTGAAAGACACGTTTGGTGACCGCCTAATTTCATGTTTTGGATCTGTGAATTGGCCTCCAAGATCTTGTGATTAAACACCTCTAGACTATTTTCTGTGGGCTATGTAAAGTCATTGGTCTATGCGGATAAGCCACAAACGCTTGACCATTTGGAAGACAACATTTGCCGTGTTATTGCCGATATACGGCCACAAATGTTGGAAAAAGTCATCGAAAGTTGGACGTCCAGATTGGACTACATCCGAGCCAGCCGCGGCAGTCCTATGCCAGAAATCATATTTAAAATGTAATGCCACAAGATTATCTTTTGATAAAAAAAAATTCATGTCAATCGAATAATACATCATTGTTTTGTTGCAATTAAAAGTTCTATACCTAAAAAAAAACACCCTTTAGATATATATATACACATATAGTGGAATCCCGCTTAACTAGCACCTTGCATAATGAGCAATTCACTTAACAAGCAATGTTTTGTATAATAAGTATAAATGCTTTATCAAGCTTATTTTTCTCTGTCTATAAGAAGTGTTAAAGGAAACAATTAAAAGCAAGCCTGGCTATGTTGGAGTAAAAGGACACTTGGAACGGAAGAATCTAAAGTCAAAGTGCAAAGGTACAGTAAATGAAAAGGGCAAATGAAAAGAGGAAATGACATGCAACCCAATTAACTGACTTTTGACATCGTCCAACTGAGAATCAAAAAGACAATACATAATTTTTATTAATTATCCCTTAAATATTTTTTGTTTCTACGTAAATTTATAACATAGAAAATATAATTTGAATATAAATTTTAATAAATATTCTAAAAACTAAAATAATATTAATTTTTTTTTTTAAAATCAAAAATAGGTCTTTGATCAAGTACTTGAGATACTGAGCATTATTTTTCAAATTTCCAATTTACTTCTTTCAGTAGTGCACACAGGAATTTTTCAAGGGAAGGGGTCCGGGATTGAAAGTTAACCATTTTTGTATCATGCTCCTTTTGATTTTATCAATTTTCGGGAACAAAACATAGTAAAAAACTAATTATTGAATAAATAATTAGCATTAATTAATAAAATTAATCATTAATAACAAATAATTAAATTTTACGTACTATATACTTAGAATTATAATCAATCGGAAAAAAATCAAGGGCTTTGGGGGGGGCTGACCCCCAAGACCCCTCCCCTTGTGTGCACCACTGACTTCTTTAAAACAGATTTCATTTTTCCTATTTCAATATTTCCCTGCCTTTTCATGACAGAAAACTGTTTTCAGAGTAACTACAGTGTTTATATAGTATTAAGCTTCACATAATTTATATACATTTATATATACTTCGAAAATTTCAATTTATTTTAATCTTTAGTATTCACAAATAATTTTCCTCTTAAATAAAGAACATTAAAATTATATATGTATACATCATAATTTTATCTTGGTTATTTTTAGAAAATAAAAATAAATACAAATACTATCACTGAATTAGTTATTCAATATAATATCCGAGATTTTCTAAAATTGAGAGCTTTTCCTAAGTAACCTGGTGCAAAAGTAAATTGTTATCTTCACTTTCGTCCTTAGCTTAATATCAATAAGATAAATATCTTATCGAGATATGAATTTAGCGCAAGATTTAATACAAAAATTCCGCGAATGAACATTACAAGTTCCGTTTTCTTATAATTAAATGTAAAGTTAAAAAAAGGCCTGAAGTAAATGGAAATTATCTTATTTTATTCAAAAAGTTAATTCAATTAATATTAAAAATGCATTCAAAGTAATGTTTTATAATAATTTTTATTTCGAAGTACAATTGCTAAACAATGTTTAAAGTAGAAAAAATTGCGTATATCTTTTCAAATAAAATTATATCATGTGTAATTATAATTATTCCTACTCTTTTATAAAAAAAAGCAAACCACAAATGCACAGTTATGCTTACCACTTGAAAAGTTCCTACGTAATAAATAGAAAACTTCTTTTCCCTCGATACTTCTGAAATAAAAACTCGGCAAAAGTCATCGAGGGAAGGTTTGTTTACAAAGATGACAGTAACTGGTATCGTATTGCCAGTTTCTCAAAGTTATTTCGTGTTACTATGTGGTCAAAAGATTAATCATTCAAACGTGACAACAAAACTATTTATTTTTATTTAAAATATCGCGAATAAAACATCGAAATTTATTTCAAATTGTATTTATGCTATGTTGATGCAAAAAAATGTAATTTTTGTAGCGAAAAAAGTTACACGCTCTACAATGCGTCCCTGACTTTTTTTATTTATATTTTCATCTTTTGGGTGGATCATCTGTGGCTTGTAACTAAAATTTCACCGGAATCTTTGTTGGGGTATAGATTTCTGTCGCCGAGACGCCGCGTTGATAAATACTTAGTAGTGATAATTTATTAAATATTTGAAAGTTTTGTGTGGTAAGAATATTTATTTGTATTTGAATAACTCATCTTTATGTGAATTTTATGTTTTTTTCATTGATGAGTGAATTACTTTTTATATAAAAATTTCTAATAAAATAAACAATGATTCATTGTATGAAACATGTATGTTAACGATTGAAACAATTCATAGTTAATTTGTTTTCTGAATGAAAATAAATTTTTAAACTGACAGTTAATTTTTCGCTGTTATATCTAAACATAAATGTTTCAATTTCCGAATTTTATTCGTTTTAAGGTTGATTGTAAAATTTTAGTTTGCAGTGCACATTTATGAAACTCTTTCTGCCAAAAGTAATTTATTTATTAATGAATGAAATTTAATGTTGGTTCAGGAATAAGTTTTATTAACTTTTAACAATGTGTTGGTAATTTTGCTTTGAAAACCATTTTGTGAATCTGATTTAATTCTATAAATATTATTTGTGTAACTGAAAAAAGTAATAATTCATTTGAATATGATAGTGGCATGACTTTGATTCAAACAGGAGTTATTGAAATTTTATTGTGCTTATGTATTATTCAACAAAAAAGTATTTCTTTCAATATTTTATAAAGTTTTGTTGTTTAAAAATCTTTTAAATGAAGGAAACTATTGTGCAAAGTTTTTCATTTTTAACATATCAAAAGTACATTTTCAAATCTGTTGCTAAATTTGAATATTTAAAGTTACATAGATTTTGTAATAATTTCTTTATATGTTTTAGAAATAAGCTTCAGAAAGTATAAAACTCTAATCTCTTTTTAAATTTAAGCATTCTATATTTTATTTCCTTAAGAAGTTTAATCACTGATACGTGATGAAAAATCAGCACTTACCTATTATCTCAACCTATTGGTAACATTATATGAAATGAAGCACATGATTGCCAATTCAGCGCATATGGCACATGTGAAATTGGGGCTGCCAACTTGGCGAGTTATCTTGAATGTTATCTTAATGTGATAATATGTAAGTACCAAAAAATCTTTCAGTGGTCATTTAATTTTTGTTTTACATTTTTGGTTTTGTCTTTTTAAAGGGTATTTTTAGGAGCATCATGTACATCTTTTTATGTGTATTTTTTAAAAGAATTGAATTGCTTTTTTGATTATTATATGATCAAGTAACGCATTTATACAAATGTCAAGGTTTACTCTAAGTTTTAAAATGATCAAGGGAAAAAAATTGAAAAAGCATTTTGTGTATAATATATTGATTTTGTTTAAATGTAACTTTATATGTTTAATGAGACAAAAAATATTTTATTTGTCCTACCTTAAATATTAAAATAACAATCAATAATAAAAATTTACTAAATTTGTTTTTATAACTATAGTCATAAAAAATCAGTATATTTATATTTCTTATTAAATATCTGCATTTATTAGATTTATATGCTCCTCATTTTTTTTCTTTGTCTTTGTCAGTAATTGAGTTATGTTTTTCTTTTACTAAAGAAAAATTTGTTAAATGAAAATACACATTTTCTAAGAGATGGTATTTGTTAAAAGTAATGTTTGTAATATCTAATATGTCTTTCTGTTCTTATTTCAGTGCTGTTTTTTTCGAAATTGGAATGTTCTTTCTCACCTTTTGTTTAAATTTTGCTTATAGTACTTTTTTATCTCTAAATTGTATAGTAACAATTTATTATAAATGTAATTAATAGTATACAGTGGGCTACAAAAGTGTTTGTACACTTGCAATTCTTATAAAATTTAATGTTTTCGACTAAAAAAAATTAATATATTGTAATTGTAATTTTTTAATGATATCTGCAACTTGTTCTTAATGGAATGACATAATTTTTTAAAAATAGTATAACTATTTTTTAAAAAAATTAAGAATCAAAAGTTATTGTGGGCACTAAAAAATTACGCCAAAAAAGTCTTCATACACTTGACAAAAATCTCAACTTAGCTTTAAACATTGTATTTCTTTCTTAATTTAGTACTTAGTAAGATATCTTTTAGTGTCCACACTAACTTTTAAGCATATTGGTATAGATTTAATCAGTTTTTTGTAATTTCTGCATTGATTTTCCTCCTTTCATCTATGATTATTGTTTTTACTTTACATTTTGTGTTTATTTGTCATGTTTTCTTTTTTTTATGTCAAAATCTCACCAGATATGTTCTACTGGGCTAAATAAAGTGATTGAGGAGGTATTTTCATAATTTGGGGACAGTTAGAGAGACACCAGTGGCGTACATTGAGAGCAGTGCGCTTGCCTTCATTATCCTGTTGAAAAAATAAAGTCGTTTCCAATATCCAAGTTTTTGCCGTATAATTTAAAACTTCTCTTTAAAATATTTAAATAGAGCTCATGATTCACAATATCAACAAAAAATGCCAAATTACCTAATTCTGTGGCTGATTTACACCTTCACGCAAGAACACTTCTACTTCCATGTTTTATTGATCCAACTAGATTCTTGGGATTAAGTTTCAGAAAATTCAAAATTGACAGCAAATTGATTGGGTTGACAGATAATTCAACATTTTTGGTTCCGATGGGTCTATAATAGCTTGTAAATGAAAAAATAAGGATTTTAATCCCATGAATTTATGTGGAACAAGAACTCCTCCACATCCATGCTTCAGCATAGAAGTGAAGGTGTTCTGGCGTGTGGGTGTAAATTGGCCTCAGAATTAGGTAATCTGGTATTTTTTGATGGTATTGTGAATCATGAGCTCTATTTAAATATTTTAAAGAGAAATTTTATATTATCCACCCAAAATTTGGCTATTGGAGACGGCTTAATTTTTTAACAGGATAATAACGCCAAGCGCACTGCTCTCAATGTATGCCCCTGGTGTCTATAACTGTACCCAGATTATGAAAATACCTCCTCAATCACTTTATTTAGCCAGTAGAACATAATTGGTGAGATTTTGACGTACAAAAAAAAAAAAGAAAACATGACAAATAAACACAAAATGCGAAGTAAAAACAATAATGACAGAAGAATGGAGGTAAATCGATGCAGAAATTACAAAAAAACTTATTAAATATATACCAAGATGCTTAAAAGTTGTTGTGGACCCTAAAAGATATCCTACTAAGTACTAAATTAAGAAAGAAATACAATATTTAAAGCTAAGTTGAGATTTTTGTTAAGTGTACAAAGACTTTTGTGGCATAATCTTTTAGTAGCTTTTTCATTATTAATTTTTTAAAAAAATAGTTATCCTATTTTTTAAAAATTTGTCATTTCATTAAGAACAATTTGCAGGTATCATAAAAAAAATTTTTTAGTCGAATTTTTTTTAGTTTTTAATTTTTATTAGTCGAAAACATTAAATTTTATAAGGAATTGCAAGTGTACGAACACTTTTGTAGCCCACTGTATGTAACAAATTTGTGTGTTATACTTCTATTTATTGTTTAGCATTAAGTTAGATTGATGACAATTTATTTTACAATTAACGATTATATGTGATTTTTGCATACATGTAATATATGTAATTTTTACATATTGTGATTTTATTCCTATTAAATAAAAATTGCCTTTAAAAATATAAAATATTAGTTTTTCTTTTCTTTTTTTTTCTTTTGAAGCTTTTAGATTAAACACAACTTAAAATTTAAGTCTTATGTTCTCTTTTCTTGATTTCTGATGCTTTACTTTTTTTAAATATACCTATAAAAAAACTTACATTATGTGAGTATTGTCAAATAAAATTCTAGTTAATTTTCATTTTTGGTAATTGAAGGGGAAAAAAATATATCAAACTGCACCATCTTGATTTACTTGTATTAGAATTTTATCCAATGAGATCTATTTGCCAAGTTCTGCCTTAATATAGGTTTCAATCACTTACTATTTTAGGAACTAGTTTGATATTGGGCGTAATAGCGCCAAGCTCTGCTTATTGCTGGAATGGAATCCAATATGGTGGCCTAACAGTAATTTAATGATACACAATTATTTTTAAAGAATTGTTTTGAAATACATTGAAATGTATTTCAAATAAAGAATATAGGAAGAGATTGAGAACTACCTAGATGAATCAATAAATAATGAATATCAATTTTTTGTAATAAAATGTACCATGTAGTAATAATAGTGTTATAAGCAGCATATAATAATCTTATAATATTATAATTATATATAATATTCATATAGTACGATTTAATAGCAGTTATTAGAAATAACAATCATATAATTTAATAGTAATTATAAAGAATAATCGTCGAATTGTAAAAAATAAATAAAAATAATGCATAAGATTACTCGTATTACATAATTATAAATAAATAACAATAATAATTATAAATAAATAACAAAATATGTAATATTTATAAATAAATGTTAAAAGAAACAATTATAAATGAAATGAATATTAGATGATTATTAAAAAAGTAATTGCATTTTTGTATAACATTATGAATAAAATAATTGCATAATTTATATTTAAATTTATTAAGAATTCTAATTACAAATAGGTGAAAGCTTGCAATATGAAACTTGCACTGCAAATTCCTTCAATGAATTGCATCGAACAAAAAAATGTAAAAAAAAAATTTTAAACGTAAAATAAAACAAAAATAAACAATTTATAGCGATAATTAAACACTTATTCTTATTCTTAACACAACACTTATTCTTCTAAGAAAAAAATATTCTAGTACTGACTCATTTTAGAAATATCCGTATTCGAAAATAGCACAGAATTAAACAGAAGATGCAAACAATAGAAAAATTACACTGAAAATGGTTAAATTTTTACAGAAATTAGAAATTTTTATTAAAATCATCTAAAATTAATAGGGTTACAGCAGGAAAAAAACCAATAAAAGTTATTTCTAATATACGTTATCCCCATGGCAACCACATCGACAGATGATAAAAATATTAAGGTAACCATATTGTAATGTTATTGCTCATCTTGGCAAACATAAACAACAACTTGACGCTATTATCCCCGATATCAAACTAGAACCCTATTTTAATCCTATTGTATTTTTTTTTGGTACTTATGTGCTATTACAACAATGCCAACATTCAAGATAAGTTGCTAAGTTGACAACTCCGATTCTTCATGTATCATAATGCTGACTTGGCAACCATGTGCTTTGTTTCATATAATGTCGCCAATACGCAAGTGCCTTTCTTCAAGATTGACAACAATTGACTATAAAAAATAGTATGAATTAAAATAAAATTAAGTTTTTTAAAAATTTTAATTGTTTGAATATTCTTGTTTTATTATTAACAATAAAATATTTCTTAATTCCTTACAATTTTTTTTTTTCTGGTTAATGTTTTGTATTCTGTTGTAAAACATTTATTTTCTTTGAGTTTTGTTAGTAGCACGATAATAGAAGTATTTACATTTTAAATGTGATCTTATTATATGGATTGAATTTTTATATGTCCTAATCTATTGTTAAATATGTGCTGGACTTTTTAAGAAAAAGAAAAATGAGTATAAGATTAATGGTACCATTTTTTTTATTAGTAAACTGATTATATTCAATTTTACAGCTACAAGTATAAAATTCTTTGAATTACTTTCTAATTAGGAAGCTGTGACAAAATAGAAATTTGATCTAATCATATGTATCAAAATTACAATCAAGCCTGTTAATCATAAAATAAATGTAGTTTTATTGTAGATAAAATGTATTTTTGATTCAGATCATTTTTACTTTTTATATCATTATTACATTAATTCTTGTGAGTTTTACTTTTTACTTTGCTTGCCCACTGGATTAAGGATAATACTGTTTTATTTTGTTTTTTTTAGAAATTTATGAACAAATATTTATAAGTTAAAAAAAAAATTGTATCTTACGTGATGATCAAAGACCATTATGATGCATGTTTATGAGTTCTCTCTCTTTTTTAAAAAATGTTTTATCCTTTAGTAGAGTTAAAAAGGAATTTTGTCACATTAAAAATTATTAAATGTTGTACAATTTCTGTATATATGAAGAGAAGATAGCATTTCTTTTACACTGGTTTTGTATTAGGGCATTGTTTTATATATTATTTTACTTTTTAAGAAATGATGTATTTTTTTTTTTTTTTTTATTGTTGGGAAAATTTAAGGTATCAAAGTTTGTTGAACATTTATCATTCATCAAAATGCAGTGGTATCAAAAAAGTAAAAATTATGTAAAAACCTTTTTTTGTTTTTTTAAAGTAAAAAATATTTTATTAACAGTTTTATTTCTATTAATCATTTACGTTTTTCCTTTTTTTTTAGATTCCAAATTTATTTCTAATGCACCCAGCAGGTAGTGTATCATCAGGGCGACCCATAAAATGTGTTGTTGTGGGCGACGGAACTGTAGGAAAGACATGTATGCTGATATCATACACAACAGATAGTTTTCCTGGGGAATATGTCCCCACTGTGTAAGTTTCCCTTATTTAATGTTTGATAATGAAAGATTTTTAAATATAATCATATTTATGAGAAAAGTATGAAAAGCATGATTCTTTTTTGTTGTATCACCTCATTAATTGTGCTTTAAACTTTTTTTTATTTAATGGAAAATTTAATATTTATATACAAATTAAATTTTTTTTAGTTTTGACAACTATTCTGCTGCCATGATGTGTGATGGAATACCTGTCAGTTTGGGTTTGTGGGATACAGCTGGGCAAGAAGATTACGATAGGCTTAGGCCATTATCATATCCACAAGTAATTTCTTTTTAATGAAGTTTTTTTCTTTTTTGGCATGTAGAACATTCAGTTTTCATGAAATGATATCTGACTTATCTCTTTATCTTATGTTAACATTTTAGGAAAAACTATTTTTCAAAATTGTTAAAAATGTTGTTTTCTTTCAGACGGATGTCTTTCTCATATGCTTCAGTGTAGTTAGTCCATCTTCCTTTGAAAATGTTACTTCAAAATGGTATCCTGAAATAAAACATCATTGTCCAGATGCACCAATTATATTAGTTGGTTAGCAAGCATTTAATTTTTTTACTTTCTTTGCTGCAATGTACATTTTTTAATAAATAGAAGCAATAAATGTTATTTAAGCACTTAAGGGGAATTAGTTTTGTATAGTTTTTTACTCTTGAACTGATGCTGCAATTTTTAGTTAAGAATGTTTTGTTATTTTAGCATATTCAAGAATGAATTGTTAGCTATATAGAGAGATAATAAGAAAAATCTTAGTATGACATGATTTTTCTGTATAATTTAAGGTTTAAATATATCTGTGTTATAATAAAAATAATATGGATATTAGTATAATAATGTAACATGTGGTTGAGCTTTTTTTGTTCTTGTGTATTATACTGTCGACCAAATTTGTTAAATCAAAAGATGTTGTCTATTAAAAAAATAGTTGCCAAATGGACTAAATCAGGGGTGGGCAGACTTTTACATGGCACGGTCTACTTTTAATTTTTTCAAGGTGTTGCGGTCCACCATGTGACATAGGTGTGACAAGCAAAAAAAAAAAAAAAAACAAGAACATCAACACAATATTACAACAATAATAAATTCAGTGTGCAATAATAATGCAGCAGAAAAACTTACTCTTTTAAAACTACATTTTAAGTAAAACGCAATATACGAACATAATTATACCCATAAATTTAATATCAAATGAGATGCATTTTCAAACAATTCACAATACATCACAAATTAAATAATTTTCACTTAAAATTAGTTCTTATAGCTATAGTCTCAATAGACGACTTAGTCTTCATTTTATCCGCCCCAATTTGGAATACCTTGGTATATAATTACTAACTGCTAATCTTGCACTGGATTCTAAGTGGTCGTCTGTGAAACAGGAATATATTTTCTTAATTATATTCTTCGTTGAAAATGTAGATTTACACTGGTAGGTAGAATGAAAGAACAATGTTAAATGAATTGCAGTGTTTTTAAATTTAGGATACCTTACTTCGACTAATAAATTCCCAAAGTTATTCTTTACAAATTACATCCTTTTGAAAGAGAAAAGCTTCGATTTCCTTGAGAGATAAAGAGAACATGTACCATATATTTAGTCATATTTTTCACATTAACATTACCAAATGGATAACCCATGAATGCAACTTTTGTGGGATTCTAGTCTAGTAAATTCTTGAAAACGTCTCTCAAATTTAAGTTGGAGTTTAATTCACGGGTATTTCCATTACCTTGATAACCATCTGTGTTTCTTTTAGTATGCGGGTCTAAGGTTTTATGTGAAGGCGGTCACCCCAAAATATCTTGGCGGTCCACCGGTCAATCACCCCGAGACTAAATTCATGATAGTCACATGATAATGGCAATCACGTGTTTCCCATTGATTAAAAATTGACATACTAGTTGTTCAACTTAAAGTTTAGATAACATTTAAAATGTGATTATTGGGTAGAGTTCATGTGTTAAAATTTTTCAAACAGTTTTCCAAATTTATAGAAACAACAACTTTACATTATAGGAATACTTTTAAACTAAGTGCATCTTTTTTAACTATGTGAATTATTAAATTGTTGACAAATATGTACTTATTAAAAGAAAGTTTCTGCAAAAAGTAAAAGTTGGTAACAGTGAAGCACATGCACTAATTGGCTGGAAGCGCGTGATTGCATTTGTGATATAATTGTGATGTCCAATTAATTTATGAACTGATTGGCTGAAAACACATGACTCAGTTATGTGACTATGACGTCACATGAATTTAATCCATTCTGCCAGTATTATTATCATCAAAGATAGACAGTAACAGTTTCCACTATTGTCTGTATATTACCGTATTTGGCAATGTTTTTTGATTTGACAAAATTCATTGACAATGTGATATGTAAGTACTAGATTTTTAATAATTCTGTTGATTTTTGTTTTAAAATATTAGACTAATTACTACCAAAGACATTCTGAGGGAAAAAAATATGAGAAGCAATGCTCAAATTGTAACTATAATAGAATTTCTGGCTGAATAATAATAATTAGAAGTATAGACTGTAAGATTGTCAGTGGGGATATCATAATATTTACTATGTTTGGCATTTTCATACACCTAATCAAAAGAGTATGGTTGTATTATGTGTGAATTAACTCCAGACCCTCTATAATTTGGAAGTGGTTTCCCCCCCCCAAATCCCTCTTCTAAATTATTTAACTATTTATAATTTGCTGAAACATCAAGATGAAGTGCAAACTCTTTAAAAGTAATTCATTAAATTCCCTGTTTCATGATATTTAGCATTTGTGAATTTTGAACTTCATCTACTCATTTCTTTGAGATCAGATTATTGTTAATAAATACTTATGATTATAAATGAATAAAAATAATTGGATAAGTTTGAGTAATTGGAGACTTTTTGTAATTTATTGAGTTGTATAATTTATTAATAATCCAGGTAATTTTTAATTGGCTCATTTAATATTTTCAGTTAATCATTTTTTATTATAAAGAATAATGTTCTTTTTTACAGTTTATTTTAACATTTTGTTTCCAGAGTCATAAGTTAAAAATATGTCTTTTTGATATATTTTAAGATGAATCTATAAAACATTGCTTAATTTTATTTGAATGTACAAAATAACATCTTTCTTTTTAATTTGCTATGGTGAATAGAACAGGATATTAGAATTTAAAAGGTTTAAGCAATATTTAGTGATACACATTTTATTTGAATAACCAATATTTGTATCTACCTGTATGAAAAAGTTTTGATTTAAAAAGCCATCATTATAAAAATTTCATGCATTTTTCTAATCTTCACCTTTTCACAGGAACAAAAATTGATTTACGAGAGGACAAAGAAACTTTACAATTATTAAATGAACAAGGTCTATCTCCAATCAAAAGAGAGCAGGGTCAGAAATTGGCTTCAAAGATAAGAGCTGTTAAATATCTTGAATGTTCAGCCCTCACACAAAGAGGCCTTAAACAGGTAATAGTAATTTTTTAAAAATTTGAAATTAAATTAAAGTTTCATCCCAAATTAGTTTTTGGAGAAATGTTTCAAAAGTCTTTCCCATCAAATTGAGTTAAAATTTAATTATTAATTTCTTAAAACTATAATATTTTTTGTGTGGATTTTTGTTTATTATAGTTATGTTGTAAAAAATTTTATTGTATATAAAGTTTTTATAAAAAGTGGTTTTCATTGTAGTATTTGCTTCTGATCAGAAATATATTAAAGAATTTTATATTTTATGCATATGTATATGTACAAAGAAATATATTTGTATACATATATTATGTGAATAATTTAATAATTATTCACATAATAATTATAATTTTATTATTGAATTTTATTGAATGTGGATGTCACAAAGTTAAAAAAAAGTAATGAAATTATTCACATAATATATATACACAAATATATTTCTTTGTATATATATATATATGCATAAAATATAAAATTCTTGAACATTAATCTGCTCCCATCCGACTGTTGGCAGGATGGGATGTTTGGGGTTTCGTACCCCGAGCATGGCTTAAAGAGATGCTATGTCGCGCACCGCCCCACTGTCCTTTAATGTCGCCCATCCAGTGTAGTGGTTAGCAACGCTGACTGCTGTGCCGTAGGGACTGGGTTCGAATCCCGGAGAAGACATGGATGTTTGTAAATGTATAGTGCCTGCGCAGCATGGGGATACTCTAAATAGCTGTCGAGCCGCAAATCCTCTTCGTGAGGTTGGTGGAAGGCCTCTGACCACCCCCAGAGTGTTTCCCCGTCACCTGTATGGGGCTCAAAGCTATGGCTAACAACAGGTGTCATTTAGCCCTTTGCCATGATGAATTTCGTGGGCCTCGATCTGGCCTTTGCTGATCAGTTGGCATTAGTAACAACATAATAAAAAAATTACTCCAGTAACTTAGCAATTGAGTCAATTTCTTTTTAGGCAAGAGAGGGAGACATGAGTATGCATCTAGTTTAACCCAGACTTTTCTGAGAGTTGTATTACTGATTAAAATTATGGCCTAATGTAACATTAAGGATAATTTAAAATAAAGACTTGAAATTCTTGTGTTTTGAAGTTTGGAGGATTAAATAATTTAGATATCTTCATCATTTAACTATAATTAACATTTTAAAAAGTTGTTACTCTATAATAATTTGTTGTTTAATTGTAAGGCAATTTTAAATATAAGCATCATGTATCTAATACTTCATATACTTTTATCCATTTACACATTTTGATTAATTACATTTTATGAATGATTCTTTATGACATTGAAATTTTGCTGTAATGTGTACTTTATACTTTTTATGTTGTAAATCAAATTTTTAACAAGTTGTGATTTCAAATATGAATACATTCATTATTTTACATTGTAAAATAAATGAGAGTTCCCTTTAAAAGTTGTACTTGTAGGTATTTTTTTTTTAAGAATTCTAATTTATTTACTGGCTATTTTTCACAATTGTTCGTTGTATTCTTTATGTAGGCCTGTATTAATTTATATGAATATAATGAAAGTGTTAATTAATGTACACATATACAATGCTACCTTGGTGTACTTCATAAACCATTCAAATTTCTTGAACTTATATCTACTAGTTTTTCTAATTAGAAATTAAAAGAAAAATGTTAATCCATTCCCACGCACACATGAAAAAAAATCGTTATTGTTATGTTACACATTGATGAGGTTCTATAAAATTCTTTTAACATTGTTTAATACTAAAATATGTAATAAACAAAAAACAACTTGATGAAATGCATGGAAATGTAACAAACTTTAATATTTCTCTTTTCTTTTCTAATTTGGGACCTTGTTGAGGATATCTGGGTTTGACCTTTGTTATAAATCTGTCCATAGAACTTTACTTCTATCTTCTCTTCAAGATATTAAATAACATTTTGTCTGTGTTATAGCTTTTTGAACTTCATTAGTAAAATACTTCTCTGTAAAATTTTTGATTTCCAACCCTTTGACAAAGATCTCTTTGATTAATAAAGTAAATGCTTTCTATATGTCTTCTTGAATCTAAAGAGAGCTGTGTGTCTATTTTATCCTTTAGTAATTCTCTTTCACAAGTTCTTGTTTCATGCCTAATTTTTTTTTTAATCTGAAAGCTTTCCACTTTTTTGATAGTTTTATTGATTGATCATTGTACAATTTTTCTTGATGTTAAAATATTTCATTTGTTAAATTTTGTTTTATTATATGCTTAGTCCTTTGATTAAGTTTTTCATTTTAAAATTTGTGCACTTATATGTTATAGCATTTCCTAAATTAAAAGACATTGCCAATTCAAATGATGCCGCTCTTATTGTCTTTGAACATGCACACAAATGGCTTTTCACTATCAGCTGCATATTACAGAATTTGGCGATGTCATATAATTTGTCAAAATTGGTTGAGAGTTTAATACTTACATACATCACTTTCTGTCGTATTTAAAAGTAAACTTAAAATTTTCAGGTTTTTGATGAAGCTGTTCGAGCTGTATTGCGTCCAGAACCACAAAAAAGGCAACAGAGGAAGTGCAAGCTTGTGTAGCCTTCATGTTATAAACTATAGAGTATATAAAATGCAGTGCGTGTAAGCTGCAAGATGATTTCATGATATATTGAGTCATTTCTTGATCAGCATCATAACAAGTTTATATACATTTTCAAGTGTCCTAAAATACTTTTATTGAATTGAAGTGGGCTGAACTAAGTGCATTAGTATTTTAAACTTTTGAAATGAGATAAAATGATTTACTAATATTTAAATATATTTTTTGAGCATATTCTCATTTATTTTCTAAGGAAGATTTTTATATCAATTAAAAAAGTTTTTAAACATTTCATATTGCATGTATATTTTTTATTAGTAATTATATTTTTTGTGTAGAAAATTATTCTGTATTTTATAATTATTTATCTTCCAATTAATATACTTATTTCAGCCTACTGTATTCAACGGTGCACCAATTACAAATATTTTACAATCTGTTTTAATAATTTTAATGATTTAAATTTATTTGCTTATAAAATTAGGTTTTGTTTTTTGTGGATATAATTGGGAAAAAAATGCACATAAAATTAGTTTATGTAATATCCCCTTCCTAAAAATGATATTCATTTGTTAAATATTATTATTTAAATTTAATATCTTAAGCACATTTTAAGAGTTTATATAATCTTTTGAATGATTGACTTATTTTTTTCCTCAGAAATATAAAAAAGTCTTGTTTGACTAGTGCTTTGGATAGTTACATTTATAAGTACTAAAAAAAATAATAGTACAGTTAATAATAATTGTAATTTACCCCCCTTGCCCCTTCCTTTTTATTTTATGCTTTGAATTGATTTATTAATCTTTTTGAAAATATTTATTTCAACATATGGGAACTTTATTATCAAACACTAAACTTTTTATTTTTCGCTTTCTTGAATTCATTTGCAGATAGCAGTGATTGATTTGAATCATTTTTTTATTTTTAATTATTTAACTGATTTATTGTGCAATTTTATTTGTTTGAATTGTATGTTTTTTTGTATGAATGGTAGTGAAGCTTGAGGAAATTTATATATTTTAAAGTTATGCATGTTTTTTAGAAGTATTTGGTTTTTGATTTCTTTTTTTTGGAAATGAAAATTTTTATTTTGGAAATTGTGATTAATTAATAAGTTAGAAGAAAAATAGAATTTTTGAAATATCTTTATCTGCATTCAACAATATTAGCCCTTTCTGTTTTCAATGAAACATTCATATTTTAATGTTACTATTTTGATTATGTTTTTTTTACGTATAATATAGCAAACAATAATTTTACTTATTTAAATTCTAATTCTAAATTTATTATTATAAACTGTAGGTTAAAACTGATGTTTATTAAAATTGGACTTTGAAAAAGTGAGTTAATAACTCTATTCTTTAAAAGCTGAGCTTTATATCATATGGCTGATAAATTTTAGTGTTATTATGTTTTCCAGTCATTAAGAATCAAGTTTTTTTTTCTTTTTCAAATTAATAATTTTTTTGTTTACATTTTCTTTAAATGATGAAAAATAGTTTTTTAATAATTTATCAGAGGCACAGTTACCGCATTATCAATAATACTGGACCCCTAAGTTACAGTGGTCAAAATGTGTAAAAAAAAAAAAAAAAGTGTGTGATAAAATGTTACAGGGCCTCTAAAATGAGCATCAAAGAAATTTTGATGCAGGGCTCACTCAAAACTAGCTATGTCAGTGTAATTTTTATATATTAAAATATTTTTATTGCATATCATTGTACATTCTTGATTTTTATCCTTGATTGTATAACAATTTTAAAAGCATTAAAAACCATGATCCGTTTTTTCTCATGTATTAATTTATTTAGGAAAAATTAATTTCTATCAGATGATAATTTTCAAAATTCTCTCTCTCTCTCTAATCTTAAATTGTTGGAGTTTAGGAAGTAAATATTTTAAATTATACAATATTTGTCCTTGAAAAGTTGTCAATTTATATTATTTATAAAATTATACTATAATTTTAGTTTGTGTAATTTGATCCTAATATTCTAGTGATTTATATCTAATAATATATGTATTAAACTTTTATAACACTATTATGTACCTTTTAGCTTATTGGGACCTTAAGCATTGAAAAATCATTGACATTGGATTGTGGTAAAAAATTATAAGGCTTACTATTAACTGTTGTATTTTATTTCCAGTTTAGTATTAAATAAACCCAAATCAATTCAGAGCACTCTAGAACCTATGCCTAAAGCTCTTCGTTTTTTGTGGGGAAGAGGGGCTGTAAAATTTTTAATTTGTCATAGAATGTGATTATGTGTTTTTTTAAAGCTAGTTAAGTACATAGTTTCATAATCAACTATTTATATTTATTGTGAAATTGAATTATGGAATATTTTCTGTGTTTTATTTAAAATGCATGTTTGACATATTTTCTCCTTTGTATTGAAGAATCTCTGTACAGAATAATTTATTAAAAATATATACTGGTTTATAGATGTTGAATTCAGTCAGTTCTGCTCAAAATTGGTGCATCGTTGTCAATAAGAAAAATAAATTTCTTGTGTGAAAAGCCATAGCTGATTATATTGCTTAGTCACAATGTATCTCATGTTTATTGCAGCTATGCATCTTTTCTTTTGAAGTGTTATTGTAACTGCTAATGGACGTGATTCCTCACAAGAATAAATAATAAGCAACTTAAAACTGGATTCACACTGAGTAAAGAGAACACAGCAGTAACTAATTGAAATTGACTGTCAAGATGCATAACCATTCACGATAGCTTGTACTTTACATGGACATGCTGAGTGTGAATCTAGCTTAAATTTACATGAAACAAATATACTCATGAAAAAATACCTTTAAATAAATTTTATTGTAAATAGAGGACCTATTTTGTACATTGTTGAGTGTCAGTATGAGTCACTAAGGAGAAAACTCCTTTTGTTAAAAAATATAATTATTTGAATCAATGTTTTTTTCTTTTGATCTACTAAATGCACTTCAAAGTGAAATTTCACTGCTTACAATTTTTGTCGAAAAATGTAGGGCGTGGAATATACAAATATTTTCTGATAAATTTTCATATTAAAACAATTTATTATTAATTTTTTTAAATTTGCAATTCTAGTAGAATTTGTTCAAATCACTTTGTATGCATGCATCATAAGTCTGTATAAAAGAAAATATTTTGATTTTTAGGTTGTTATGAATGGTTATGAATATTGGGTTGTGAAATTCTTTTTGATTCTATAATTAAACTCATTCTTTTTTTAACCTTATATATTAATTTTTTTAAAAAAAACTTTAATATTTAGAAAAAGATTGGCTTTTTTGGTTTAATTATAATTTTTACATTGCAACTTTGTATTTTATTAATAAGAATTTTTAATTTGAATGTTTGCATTTTTAATTTTGTGTTTTCATTTTTTTTTTGTTTTACCTAATATACATAGTGAAATCATAATTTTAAAAATGTTTTTTTATAAACTAATTTTTAATTTTATTTAGTTTTTGAAAATTAAATTTTTGTATGTTTAATGCATTCAAAAGCTTTGCAAACTAAAGCAGAAATGCTATATATGTTTCTGTTTTTCTGCATAAAATTAAAAAACTTAGTAAATATACCACATTGACTTATTTCTTTATTTTAACATTTTTTTAAATGAAAATAATACATATAAATATATGATATAAAATGTATGTATTTATTCTCTTAGTAGTCATCTGATTTATTATTTTCTCTTCATATTTGTAACTGATACCAAAGCTTCAGAAAATCAGCTTTTATTACTTATATCTGAGTTTTCTTTCTTTTTTGTGTATTTTAAATTAATGCTTAATTTAATCTGTGTAATTAGACCTGACAGTTTTGTATATATTTACAAATATATGTTTTAGTTATGTTAGTTTTAATATTTTCTCTTTTTTGGAGATATTTTTAACAAATAAATTGTAGATAAACAATGATTTAAAATTGCAATAGCAAGTCTGATTGTATTGTTTAATAATTCATTTTAAATGATTTTGTAATGATATGCTGGTGAAATATTGCTTTTAAAATTAAGCTTTTGGTGCTGAGCATTGTTAAGATGAACTATAAGTTCATTGTAAAGAAAAAAACAACAACATGTATTTAATAAAGCACAATTTTGTTTGGGAGAATAAAAGATTTGAGAGACTGATCTTTCTCGTGAAAGAACTTAATATTTTAGTCATAATTGACATATGGATTAAGCGCCAATACAAACGTTACAGTATTTTTTGACTCAAGGAAGCTCCTCAATAAAATCTTTGAATACTCTATTTATATTTTATTTTTTAACTTTTTACAAAAATCCATTATAAGACATAAATGTTTCATATTATATTCAACATTAAAAATTTAGTATATGAGTCTGTAATGAATTTAATGTATACAATTACTTTAATTTTTTTAAAAAAACTAATTGTTATTTTTCCTTTTATTTTATCTTGGACTTCATCTTTGCTTTTGATTCTTTATCTATGTTACCTCCATTTGCTATAGTGAACTTGTTCTTGCTTGTATTGTAAAAACAATTTATGCACTCATTTCTTTTAAACAGCTTTTTATATTTTTATTTGTTTTCATAATCCAAACCTAAAGTCTGAAGTAATATACTTTACATAATTACTTTTGCATTTAGAAAGTACAGATTTTTTTCTCTGCTTTTAGTTTGGAATGTGTTACACTTTATTGCAATTTATATATATTATGCATTTAATGAATTAATTGTAGATGTGTTTGCATTGAATTTTCAGTCACTATTATTTGAATGAGTTGTCTTTAATGACTGATATTAATTTAAAGTGCTCATTTGGCTTTATGTTACCAAATGCCAGTCAGGCAGAAATAGATTTATTGTATGATATATTTTTATTTTCATTCTGTATAATTAATTATGTGTTTAAAGTTGATCAATTAAAATATGATTAAAAAATGTGATTTGTCAAATCAGTGTTATGGAAACTCCGAGATATTGTGTTATTTATGTTAATATAAGTAATATTTTCTCTAGTCTGTAAATTGCTTTTTACTATATGTAAGTAATTTTATTTCATTTAAATGTTATGTTTTACATAAACCACCATAAAACTTTTGTATTACGGTTTATTTAAAAAAAGTATTTATTATGTTTATTTTTTTAAAAAAATTATTATGTTTATTTCAGAAAAATATACATAAATAAGGAGTAAGGTACCTTCTTATTTTTCATTCAAAAATGTTTTTTATGTTTTACTTTTTTTATTATCTCTATCCTCACATTAAAACAGGATTTTTATATTTTAAAGCTGTTTCTGGGGAAAAAAGAAATTAATTTCCTTTTGCATTGTATTTTGACTTGGAAATATTACTTCTCATAAGTTTGATAGCAATGTTTTCTCAATTTTTGGATTTTGAATATCTTATGATAAAATGTGATATTTCTTAGGGCTTAATGATTACAGTAATATTTAAAAAATATAACATTTTTCAGTTTTAAAGAATATAATAGTAAGAATTATGATTCAATATAATTGTATATCTTTACTTTTTAAGATGTGAAATGCATGGATGATGTTATTTTACATTTGTAAATTCCATAAAATTTGTCATAATAGAAATTTATATCTATATATTTTTTTTTTTTAAAATCATTTTGAAACTAAGCACCTTTTTATTTTTGAAAATGGCTGTAGTAAAACGTTAGTTGTTTTCAGTTTTTCTGTATCTTTATTGTGTTTTTTTTTTGAAACTCATTCCTTCCAAATGAAAATAAATATAATATTAAGATGCATATAAAAGCTTTATTTAAAAGAAAATCACTATGTAGTACAAATCTTGTTCAGAAGAAAAAAATACAATGGTTTTTTAGAAATGTAAATAAAAATTGATTCTGTTTTAGTTAAAACAATAAAAATACGTCAAATGTTTGAATTATTATTTTGAATTTGTGTATTTACATATTTGTTCACGAATTAATATATCGAATACTTGTTGTGTTACGTGTAATATGACAAAAGGCTTTTTTTTATAGAAATATTTCCCTCTTTGTTTTGTTTAATAAGCTTCTGTAAAAACTGTATGAAAGTCTGCACTATGGAACTATGACAAATGTTATATTGTAACAATCAGTTATATTGATCCCTGATGATGGGAAGAGATATTTGATTCTAAAATGAATCCCTCTGATGTTACTATCATTTAGAACTTACCTCACAGTATATTATTTATGGATATTATTGTTGCCTTTGCCTTGAACAATCTTTTATAGAAAAATATATGACACAATGCTTGAAATAAATTGTATTGCTCCTAAAGTTTGTAGTTAGATATGTATCTGTTGTAAATAGCTCTGAAAGTTAATATTTTTCATTTTAATTATACAAATGTACTTATATTTTCAATTTATTACTAAACACTTCCAAGCACTGTTGTTTGTCTAATGCGGCAAACCAATAGCGAGGAATTGATAATGTACCTTAATGAGAATGTTTGGAATCGATTTTCATGTTTTGTAAATCTCAGTTTGTCTTTTGTACATTTATTCAAATTTTTGAAATTAATTGTATCGATATTAAAGATGACAGTCATATTAAAAAAAAGTATTGTACTGATGTGAAATTTTATTTCTGTATCATTGCTGGCTAAGAAATCTTGTACAGTAGAAAATAATTTTGATACTTATTTTGGTATTTTAATCTTTGTACCAATCTATTCAGCTTTGAGCATCCAGATGTTGTTTTTAAATGAATTCATATTTTACAGGAAATATGCCTAGTCACCCTTAATTTCATGTTTATTCATAATTAAATAAATTGAAAACTTTATCATTTGTGTCCGAGTCTTTTCATTTTCTTGTTTACATGCAGTTTTTTTTAGTCTAAAAGTTTCTCATCCAAAATTAAAGTATTAAAAGAAAAAGACACACCTAGTTATGATTCTTGATCATTTAGATATGTTTATGAACTAAAGTATTTTTCTTGAGAAATGTATCAATTTACATTTTTATGTCCATTGCATTCATAGTACAATGACCTTCAAAATTAAAGTACAATCAAATTTTTACATCTTATTTGAAAACAATGAAATTATGGAAGGATGGACTGAATTCAGCTGACATAATCGCATGATAACTACAATCATGTGTTTCCAGTCGATCTGTTCTGTAAATTCATGTGACACCATTGTTAAACGATAAATGCAGTCATCTGTTTCCAGCCAATCAGTTAATGTTCTTTGCCAGCACCAATTTTTGCTGTTTACAGAAACTTTTTTTAAAAAGTACATATCTGTAAACATTACTAATGTACATAAGTAAGCAAAATACACTTGGTTTAAAAACACATACATAAGAAATTTGTTTTTAAATTTTGAATCTTTTTAATGAATTTTTTTAGTAATACTTGAACATTTTAATACTCAATTATAAAACATAAAATGTTTAAATTTTGCCAATAGAAAAAGCACACGTTTAATGTCAGTTTTGGATTCAATGGAGAACATGGGATTGTTTTATCATGAGACTGTCATGAATTTATCCCAATGTGATATAAACCAACTTCTTTCCACCAGAAGTGCTTTTAAAAAATTTTGTAAATATTTGTAATTTTTCTTAACCTCAATTTTTTTTCCCCTTTATAATGTGTGATTAATACTTTCTTCTGTGAGCCCCATGTGATACTTTGTGGTGCACAGGGATTTTATACTTGTTTTCAATAAAAAAAGTATGATGTCAACGGTTATGGAATTTTACGTACATTTAGCATCAAATATGATTTTAAAATAAAGATTTACTTATTTTACAAAAATTTTACTGTCCAATAAGAAACACATTACGTGTTTTTATTGGACATAGAAATGGGGAGCAACATCCATAGTATCCTTGTTCCTGCTCAGTATAAATGTTAAGTAAATGCAATGTGGTAGGCAAAGAGATAAAGCATAATCATACATTAATTCTGATACATAGAAGAAGGATCTCATCCTGGTATTTTACAGTAGTCAGTCTCTTCATGGAGCATAATGCACATCAGTGTGAACCACTTAAAAATGTTTCAGCCCAAATCATGGGACCATCTCCTCTGAAACAGTTTTTTGAAAAATGTTAAACTGATAGCCTTGTTCTCACCACACAACCTGGGAATCACTCTCCAAATTCTATATATAAACTAGAACTGTTCTGTGAAGAGCATGAAACATTGTTGTAAGGCACAGGCAATGTGCTCTTTTGTCCATCATAGACTGTCATTTTTGTCTCCGATTAAGAGAGACGGTTAAAGTATAGTATAGAGGGGGGTACTTGGCGCAGTCCTTTTTTTTAGCGACTAAAAGTGGTCCGCCAAGGTACTTTTTTCGGAATTATTTATTTTAGAATGAATTCGATATCTCACCATGACATTTAGATAAAAATCGTCAAATCAAAAAGTGCCCCCCACCCCATACTACACTTGAGCCAAGAGGAACATACACTAGGGTTCTTGCATAGCGAAAACGTTTACGCTAGCACTGTCTTTGCTAACATCGTCCTTGTTGTGACACAGTTATCTAAAAATAGCTGGGACACAACTGTTTCTCTGTCCTCCGGATCAAAAAAGCTAGCAAACAGGAGTTGTGTATACCTGGCCTGGAATATATATCTGTACCAGTGCTTCTCAAACTTTCAATATTTGCGACCCAATATTCAATCATTATTTTCATCGCGCTTCTCTTCCTTACGATAACAATGTATTGAATTCAGTAATATTATACTTTGATGCTAAAGCTATAATACTACTTTTATCTCTTACGGGCCACCTGCGTATATAAACGTCTCGCTCACCCAAAGCATTAATTGCCCCGGACGTATATATACGTGTTTACGAAGTACGATCTTTTATGTGCATTGCATCCATAAAATTATTCCGAAGGCTTTGAAATGCAATAAAAGGACATTCACAGTGTTTGTGAAGGATTTACTTATTTCAGACGATTTGCTTATTTATTCATTTTCTTACCCCCCCAATACATCACATACGCGTGCCTACGTGGAAAATGGTGGCTGACATTGGGGAAAGAATCACGTAACTTTTTAACGGCATTTAAGAGATTCATTATAAACCGCACAAATTATCAAGATAAGTGTTAATTTTTTTGTATATAATTTTATGTATGACAAATCCATGGGGTCACTGGTAATTATTGAACTTGTTCTTACAGTATTGTTAAATTAATTACGAACTGAATTTTGTAGTACTGATACATTTTTAAGTTTATTATATCAGTGTAAATGTGTATTTTATTTTTTTCAGAATGTATTTCGTTTGTTTACTTTCAATAAATTAATAATTTTTTAAAAATCTTTTGTTTACGACTTTTCAATATACTCGCACCCTTTTCGTAGAGTTATCACGCCCCTCCAGGGGGGAGCGCCCCACAGTTTGAGAAACGCTGATCTATACTGCATTTTTTGGATGCAATTTTATCCTAGATGTGGAGTTGCTTATGATTATTCAAACATGCCATTTTTTTAACTTTTATTTTCATTTTCTTGAAAAATGTGTTGGTTGGAAAATGGTTCTCTATTTCTAATAATTATGGATGTGAATCCTTTCAGTAAAATCATAATATCTGAGTTTAGTTTATCATTATCGATTGTTGAAAGGTATTAAAAAAAGTCCTCTTTGATCATCTAGCGTTAACGCTGAAGGAAAATAGTGATTCCACAAGACATTTTATGTTTAATGTGTCGACCTGATTTCATCATACTTTTAGAAAGATAGCATCAAAAATTAAATGAAAAGACAGAGGTGAAAAAAAAGACTAAGAATATCTTGTGTATGGCTAAAATTTTACATCCAAGGATGTTTATAGCAGAGGAATCAGCAGAAAATAATTTCAGATCACAAACCTTTTTCATCAGATTCTTCTCGCGTGGGATAGTGAGTGAGCGAATACTAACGTCGCATTGTTCAGCTATTTGAGGGCTTTTGGTGACGAACCTCGTAGATTTTGAACCAGGGTCAAGTGACAAGGACGACACCTGAGCTGGCACCCTCTCTTCTAACTACAACACCAACGAGAGGACGCTTGAGCTCTCGACAGATTTAACGTGCATCGCGCCCCTACACGGTGGGTCTTTAGTGGCACTGGGCTCAAACTCGTGTCAAATCAGACACGATCCGATACCTTGACCACTAGGCTACCGCGGCCTTCTCGCATGGGATATCAAACACGTGTACCCCACTGTCGGCAAAAACTGCTTAAATTATCAAACTTGAAGAGACGTGGAATGCTGTTGATTGTGGTAATCGACTTTTACGAGTAACTGATCATTAATTTTCGGATGTTTCGATTTCTCTAAAAGAGCAAGGTGGTACGCTTTTATTAATCTCGTCATCAAAAGTGCTTTGGTTCGAGCACATCAACTTTGAATCTTGTATTAACCGGCAATGACTTGTTTCTGTTTCTTATTTGAATATTCTGTTTCAGTTTCTCGATTTCGGAAAAACTGAGGGAGTGAAACTGTCGAAACAGCCCAGTGCTCACTTCCATTTACCTGACTACTTGAGTTCAAATTCGCATCAGAATTACTATTGATGGAGGTAGATCATACTTCTAGACTTAAGTGCACAGAAACGATTTTTTCGACCATATTAGTGATATTGGCTGAGGTATCTCGATTAATTTCAAGGATGGTTTGATGCGGCATGTGTTGAAACCATAGAGATTTCAACACATCTTTTGAAATGGAACTTTCAGCTAAACTTTGCGTATAACGCAAGGATTCCGAGACCTGTCTATCGCCATGTATTCAATAAGAGTTTCTTCAAATAGATTTCCTCTGTGTCTGTCAATGTGGTCACAGTAACCTAGTAGTCATGGTCACGAACTCGTGACCATGACTACTGGGGAATTCTACTGGGGACTAGTGGGGAATTCGAGTCCCGGTTTCCACTGACGATCCGTCGTGTAGAGGAGCTATAGAACGTTAAATCTGTCGTAGCTCAAAGTCTTCACGTGGTGAGGAAGTTAGGATAGTGGGTTGCCAGCTCAGGTGCCATTCTCATCACTTGACCGTTGTTAAAATATTTTGGGGTCCGTCGCCAATAGCCTTCATGTTGCTTCAGAATGTAACTTTAATAAACACTTAGTCATCCAAAATTGATTGAGCATTTAATTATTATTTGCTCGAAATAGATTTTTTTCCGTTATAAATCCAAAGCAAATTGAAAATAATTTGTGTTCGGCAAAATTTAAAAAAATGCTCTTATATTTCACATTATTTTAAGCTAGATTTTTTAAAGAAACGTCCTTGATAGCCTGACCAAATAACAAAGAAAGTACGGTTCTATTTAATTCGCTGCAGATTTTTCAATATTAGGGAAGTTTTCAATTTTTGCAGAATCGGCCACTGGTTGGCGCGATATATTTTTTGAACTTTTTCGCCAGATTGATAAACGCGGCAATAACAGTGTAACGTCGTGGTAGCTAATCATCAATAAATTGTCACAGCCTAATTTGAAAATAAAAGGATTGTTTATTTGCTAAACAATTTGTTAGCGAAGCAATAGATTACAGTTCATACGCCAAGCCGGTGCATTCAGTCTATATCTCTCCTATTCTTCAACGCCACCGGCGTTCATCGTCTTTCCTTCCTTTCCACTCCAATCTCCGACCAAGTCCCTTTCTTTAGCGCTCTCTCCTCAAGTTTCTCCAGCCAGGGCTCTCTTCCAGTCCGTTTCCAACCAGGGCTCTCCTCTCAAGTTCTCTCGATCCAGATCAGGGCTTTTTTCCCTCGCACATAATGAAAAAAAAAAACCTTTTTAAACACCAGGGGTGGGTCCACGACACGCCCCTCGTCCCTTCTCATTCGCAGACCACCAAAGTCTCTCTCGGCCCCCTAGTCCTATTTGTCCTTAACACTCAAATACACACCTGGGCCGTCTTGACCAAGGTGCCATAATTCCTTGTCCAACTTCTGTACACACTTGTCCATCACACCACCTGTTTCTATTATTCCATTCTCTCGACACCAGTCGAGACGACAGGATTCTTTTAATACAGGCTTCGCCCATTGTCAATGGGTGCCGGTTCTCTTTTCACCATTATGACGGCCAGTGTAGGTGTCGGCGCTCTTTCCCAAGTTCAAACAATAAACAATGGCTCCATGGACACGTGCACTGGTCATTTAACACCTGGTTGAAGACATAAAATTTAGTGAGAATCGATGGGTGTGAGTTCACAACAATCGAAGACGTCGCCCTTGTCATTTAACAGCTGGTGAAGCTATAAAACTTATCGTGAATCGAAGGATAGGGATTCACAACAATCGACGACGTCACAAATAGTAATTTTGACAGTGAAGGCATTCGCATTTTTACGCATGCCCAGTACATCTTTTGGATTTGAATAGTTTTGTAGAATTCGGTTTTAAAAATTATTTTGTAATTTTATTTTTTTAAAAAAATTTTTATATCTTACTTATTTTAATTTGTATTATTTTATTATTACCAATGTAATATAATTATCTATTAATATATCATGTTATTAATATATTATGTTGTATAATATGTATTTATGCACGTAAAATAAATTTTTTATTGGTTAGAATTTATGCAGACGACTTTTAATATTTCTTCTCAAACTTAAACATTTCCATCGTTTGAATTCTTGATTGTCGTTAGCTCGCAATTTGGAATATTTCACAGCTCGTTCGTTTTGGTTTCGTTCTTCCGATGTGGATACGTTTTTGCTAAGATAAATTTCTTTTTCTCCATATAAATTTTTACAGATACAATGTCCATCGGTGGTATTAGTATTGTTGCCGAATGTGAATGAGAGAGAATGTATATTGAAAAATATGCTGAGTATTCTGAAAGTTATTTTGCTATTTTGCCTGCGTTAGGGAAGCGAAGCTGTGTTACGCTCGTATTCACCGCTAACCTGACCCAGCGATGAAACCTGGAGTTAAGTAACCTGGCAGTCAACCCCAGGTTTGAACTCTTCACAGCTCTTTTTCGACCTCCAGTTACTAACTCTAGAGTTTCAACTTGGATTTACTGGTCGATTCCCATTGGTCGGAATAAACCCCGTGACTTCCGGCTGGAGCTAAAATTTCTATCTTCGCCTCGTGCCAGCTTGTTTTTAACCTCATTAATATCGCTATCTGTTTTTAAAATGAATGCCAACAGAATTTATTTTACGCAGTACGAAAAAGAGTTGGTGTTGGCTTTGATGAAGCCGCACTTACATATAATTGAATTTTCTGACTTTTCTGGTTTCCAGTTTTTCTAAAAAAATCAAATTGTAAGAGTGGAAACTTTCTGAATTCATCGTAAACTAAAAATCTATCCAAACTCAAAACTACTTTAAAACTTGCACAAAAACGTAAACACTCGAAAAATCGCTTACTGCGCATGTGCGGTTAAAACCTAACAGCTGTGACCCTGGGTAAGGATTTTAACTAGCCGGGTTAAGTTATTAACTTGCGATGGTGAGATAACGTTTTCGGCGAACCCCGGTTTTCTTCTATCTAACCGGCGGCCCAGGTTAAAGCCGGTGAATATGGG
>BMAU01014080.1:0-12987 GCA_019973935.1 Trichonephila clavipes
GTGAGTTCAAACTATAATTAGATGCACATTTGAACGACTTCCTCAAATATATTATTTTAATATATATCTATTTCACTGGTACAACACATTACAAATTACCGATACAATTTCATAGTTGCGTGTTATTTATATACAATCCTCCACTCAGTCACAGTTAAGTCTATAATTGGTTACAGTTAAATATGCCACATCACTGGTTACAGTAATATACCACATCTCCTCCTCCTAAAAGAGCAAGTCTGCTCCGGAGGCCGCCTGATTCTCCCGGAACGCCTAGGAAATGGCCTGTCTGGAACTGGTGGACTCCCTAATCTCGCCCAGTCTGTCTCTTTAGCTGAAGGCTGTGATAGATCTGGAACTGCAACATCCAGTTGATGGCACTCCTTGTACGGAAGATGAACCCAATTCCTTGTTCAGATCCTTGAAATATCTTCCGCCAGTTTTCTGCATGTACTTTGAATAATGAGAGTTGTTTTTCTCGAACCTCTGATGATGGAAATCTCTGGTGCATAAGTGGAATGATATTTTCTTGCACTTTATCCCCACCTGAACGGATCTGATCAACGCATGTCGTCTCACGAGGGTTCGCCTGAGCATCAATGATGTAGTGGAGTAACTGCCATCCTGGTTTACAATGGTACCAAACTTCCGTCTAGTATTAGCTGCTCTGTGAGAACGCTCACGGCCACTCGATCTCCAGCATCAAATTTCCTATCTCAGGAATTCGAAACTATCTCTTCGTAATTTATCCTGAGATTTTTTGTTTTCAATTCAGGTAAAAGTAAATCTATCCTGGTTCTAATGTCTCTTTTTAAGAATAACATGGCTGGACTAAGTGTTGTAGTTACATTAGGGAGCTTTTCAGGTATTGCATTAAAAATGTACTTAATTTCTGCTGTATAGTACCTTCGTATTTATGCATAGCTCTTAATGATTGCTTTAAAGTAGCAACATAACGTTCTGCTTGTCCATTACTAGAAGGCTTGAAAGGTGCACTAGTTTTGTGCCCTAACTCCATTTTGTGCATAAATCTGGCTGAAATTCATATAATGTAAACTGAGATCCATTATCGCTGACAAGTACCCTAAGGTAAGTCGGAATCTTGCAAAACTATCTCGAAGACATTAGATGGTTTTTTGGTTGTGGTTACCTTCATAGGGTCATACTTCTAACCATTTGGGGATGAGCGTCAACGATCGGGGAGAAAAACGTTGTTGAATTCAAAAAGATTGGATCCAGCAAAATCTACATGAATACGTTCCCAGGGCATACTGGGATATTCCCAGTAATGAACTTTGGGTACTCGGAGGAGTCAGCGCTTATATCTAACACAATCGACACAGTTTTGCGGCTTCTTCAATATCGTTATCTATGTTTTCCAATAGACGAGACGATCTATTGCCTATAGCCTTCCATTTTTACTATTTCAAATAATTGTTTCAAAAGTGCCAGCATGTAATTCTTCGGGAACGTTCTTCCGAAATTTCCTTGGAATACAGACCCTTTGTCCGTACATAATACAACCATCCTCCAATGGTATGCTGGGCTTCCCTCCCTTGCAAATCTTTACCTTCCCTTAAGGCTCTTAGAGTGGACCCAGCTCTATATCTTTACTCGTCTCCTGTCGTAACTCCTTAGAAGTAACCGAGTAATGCTTCAATCTGTGACATCACGAAATATTGTGATGTCATCTTTAACTTCAAGCTCTTCGGATGTTTTTGGTAAAGCGAAGAAAGTCTGCATTTCCGTGTTCAATCGTTTTTACGGAATATTATATCAAACTCGATTAAATGACTGCAAAATAGAGCGCATAATGTAAGAAAGTCGGGTTAGCTGCCAACACTGGTAAACCTCTTTTTGAACCAAAAATAGCTATCAAAGGTTTGTGATCTGTTATCAAAGAGTGAGATACTTCTACCTTTCAAATATAGATGAAACTTTCTTGCTGCCCAAGCTATTGAAAGAGCTTCTTTATCGAGATTTGGGAGTATTTTTCTCCGGACCCAGATAAAGTTCTTGATGCGAACGCGAGTCGGACGTTCAGAGCCATCTGGATATACCTGTGACAGAACACAACCAATACCGCTGGGAGATGCATCGGTAGCTAAAGTTACGGGTAGGCTAGGATCAACAATGCACCAAGAATTTTTAGGTGAACAAATTTCCTTCTTTATTTGCTCAAAGGCAACCTGGCAATCCGTCGAGCCATGAGAATCCTAACATTTTTTTTGTTAAATTATTAAGAGGATTAGCAATAGTAGCTAAATTTTCAAAATTTCCCGTAAAAATTAACTAACCTAAGAAACTTTTTACTTCATGAACATTTCGGGGTACAGGAGCATTTACAACGGCTGAGATCTTTCCGTCAGTTTTATGTAACCCTTTTGAATCGATTCTATGCCCAAGAAAATTTATTTCATTTTGGAAAAACTTACTTTTATTTTGAAATTAAGCTTTAGCCCGTGTTCTCTACATTTCTTAAAAATTCCTCTGAAGAAGCTGTAAAATGCGAAATTTCATCGCTCCCTGTTATTCTAGCATCATCCATAAAGACCTTGACTCCATCCATACCCACGAAATAGTCCGTCAACATAGCGCTGCCAAATGACTTGGGTTGCCCCCCATTTTAATCCATACATAAGTCTTTTACAAATATATAATCCCTTGTGGTATTTATAGTCATTAATTTCTGACTGTCGGGATGGACTTTCATTTGCAAATATGCATGCTTAAAATCTAATTTTTGTAAATTGTTTTCCCCATTTAAACTACCAAAAATTTCATCCAATCTTGGTAAAGGATGCTGAGGAACAATTAAATTTGGATTCAGGGTTACTGAATAATCAGCACATAGTCTTATACTACCATCGGATTTAACAACAGGGACTACTGGGGTTGCCCATTCAGAGCTGTCGACTTTTTCTATGATACCCTCTTTTCCAAGTCTGTCAATTTCGTTTTCAACTCTACCTTTGAGAGCAAAGGGTGCTGTTCGAACCCTACAAAATATAGGTTTTACTCCATGTCTGAGTTTTAATTTAGCCTCATAATTGTTTATTTCTCCCTAATTTATCATCGAAAATATCCTTATACTCTCTTAGAAGGTTATTTAAATTTTGTTCAGTTTTTGCTCTAAAAGCTTTAATAGCCAGCCAATCTAAATGAATTTTATAGAGCCATTCCCGACCCAGAGATAGTATCTAAGTTTTCTTTCACAATGTATAAGTTCAAGTTTACTTTTTGATTTTTATATTATTGTACCCTTACAGTAACATATCTAATGGTATAATTGAGATCTCCTTTATATGTTTTAAAAACTATATTTGTAGGTGTAATTTGTTTATTTGAAATTTTCCTGAAATTTCCAATACTCATTACACTAACCGCTCCCCCGTGTCCAATTCCATAGAGAACAACTTTTGTGTTTCAATTTTTTAAATTTATCATAATCGGAGGTCGTTTTGGTTCTTCCCTCGTGTAATATATAATCCTGAATTTTTAGTTCGTATAGTGGAATTCTATTTCTATCTTCAACTTCATTTAATAGAGTTACCTGTTTTTGTTTAACCGATTTCGCATTTGCCTTTTTAGATGCGAAGCATGCCTGTTTAATGTGCCCAATTTTCCCACAGAAATTACATTTACTTGAAATAAATCTACAGATTCTCTTTTGCATGGTTGGTACCTGTGCATCGTGAACAATATAATTTTTCTTTCGGCTTTTTGTAAAATTGGATTTTATCCATGTGTTTTTAAAGAGTTGCATTGAATTTATTGCTCGGCCCATAATATCATTTGTCCCCTCTAAAAAGCTTTTTCCATAGCCAGTGCTATATTTGGCGTTTTCTCGAGATTAATATTATCTTCCTCAAATAATCGATCTAAAATCATTTTATCCGCAACCCAGCTTACAAAATACGTCGCGTAACATAATATTCAACATATCTTTTATCATAATCACAATTCATTGCTAGAGGCCGAAGCTCGGCTTGTGTATGTACTAATACCTTCCCCTTCAGTCTGTTTTCTGTTTAAAAATTTGTGACGAGAAGGTATAATTAAAGGTTTTGGGAGGTCAGAGAAATGTTTCTTAAGTGCATCTTTTAATTTCATCTAACGTTTGGTCAAGGAATGTCAGGTGCAAGCAAATTCTTTAGTAACTGGTGCAATTTTGCACTAAGAGACGAACAAAAACCTAGCTCGATTTTGCTATTGGTACATTCTGTACATCTAAGTAAGTTTCTCAGTCTTTCACGAAACTATCGAAATTTTCATTTTCTTCATCAAATTTGTCGTATCTGTACAAGTTACTTTATGACTATGAGAATCGTCTCCTAATTTGCAGCGCTCGAATCAAATCTTGATTCTGCCGGAGTAAGTCTGCAATTTGCTGTTCCATGGTTCCTTCCGATTAAAGAGAGAAAAAATTTCCTTTACCTTGTAGCAGGCAGTTTTCAGGCAATGTCTTATCCAAAAGAATCTCCAATAAATCCCATTCTCGTCGCCAACTATTGTGTTGTGTGAGTTCTGAAACTATAATTAGATGCACATTTGAACGGCTTCCTCAAATACTGTCCTTTTAATATATATCTATTTCACTGGTACAACACATTGCGAATTACCGATACAATTTCATAGTTGCGTGTTACTGCCTATACAATCCCCTCCCGCTCGAGTGCACGAGTTATGATCCACTGGTGGAAGTTGCGGTACAGTTAAATATGCCACATCTCTGGTTACGGTTAAAATATATCCGCAGAAACCATATTTTGGCGTTCGAATTTCCCCAAACAGGCTAAGTGCATCAGCACAGAACGAAGCAGTTTTGCTGCAGCGGGAGATCTACCACCACGCACCATGTTCCATGGGCATCTTCTTTTTTCATGGAAGCAATATCCGTTTATTGAGATGACGAGCGTGACTGACTATGTACGGAGAGTTAGCTGGTCCAAACTTCTGTTTCTGCTTTGGTCACTGCCCTGCAACGTATAAAACACTATTTATGATGGCAAGGTCAATAAAAAAATAAAAGATACCGCATTCCACCATTTTACAGGTCTGCTTCTTATTCAGTATCTTTCTTTTCTTTGATCGAAGCGATCAAGCACTCTCATGGCATCGTTATATACAGCAATAGGCGTTTGTGGACAAGGTACTTCTTTAGTACCCTCTTTTTTTGTCCGATTTACAGTAACATAATCGCTGGATTACATGCAGTAGCACAAAACTGAATGTAGGAATTAGTCTTCCCATCGTTAATAACAGAAAGGCCAATATATTATAATGGGTTATGCGCTTCTCACTGGTGTATTTTGTAAGATCTCAATGTAGATGGGAAGTAACCCTCGCAAAGGCTCGAAGGAAGGGTTAATTTTTAATGAATCTCCAAATTTTAACACGTTTCGTATATACAAATGATTGGATTTTTCTTTTCTTTCTCTAGTAACACTTGATAAGCCATTATAAATATGTCTCTGTTGTAAGGTTACGATATAAGTGATCTCAGTGAATAGTTTTTTTCAAATCCATTGATTTATACTAGAACTTTAAGAAGGAAAAATCATTCGAAAGAAGACGTTCTTAATTTGATGGCTTTAAAAAGTCTACCAAAAGTTTTTGGTATTAGGACGCTACTTTTTTATTATTAAAATTTCGATATTTTTGATTTACCAGTACTATAAATACATGAACTAACAAAATAATTATATGAAAAATGAGTTAATATATATACTTTCATAAATGCTAGACATTCTTTGTATAACATACATTCTGAACAGTAGGAGTAAGTTTATAGATACTGAAAACCAAAAGATTGTATTTAAAAAGTATTTCTTATTAAAAACAGCAGTAATAATATAGTCATGATACGAATCTTTAAGTACGCTGCTATTTTATAAATAAAATTCTTTATATGTAATACAATTTTTAAACCTACCCATTCTTGGATTTGATTTTTTGTTTCTAGGTGTCATACTTAGAACACAAAGACTAAAATTCACTTATCTCTTTATATATCACGAAAACTATTTACCAAAATCACACGATACTTACAAATGATGTATTTTTACTGATCCAAAACTCCTTTCACATCCTAACTCTGTTTAAGACAGTCACTTAATCTAAGTCCATGGCTTTCCCCACCCTCTGAGATCTTGTTTGTTCTTACCAAGAAAAACAGCTTTAAGCAATAGGCAGAAAGGACTAAAAGAAAAGAAATATCCCCACAGTGATGCCTATCTGAATAATCGCCAAATCCCATCGAGGCACGAAAGCGAAGGACATATCGTTTAAAGTGACAGGAACGGTTTTCGTACGTTTAGTTGGGGGACTTTAAAGTGACGGCGTAAGATTCACCCAATGACAGCACTCTTATATAAAAAATGAACAAGTAAAAAGCCAAGATCTCTTTTCGTGAAAGTAATTTACGAAATTTGTTTTGGCTGTAAAAGAAGTATTTCCGTTTTTGTGAAAGGATCTGGCGTTTTAAATTGACAGGCTGATTTTTATTGAAGTCGATGTGAGTTTTGTATTTGGTTCTATAAACTAGATTTTGTATCTTTTTGAAAAAAAGGATCCTGTATGTGTTTTTAAAGATGTAACTCAAATTCAGATTCCTATTCGTTTTTTTTTCTGATTATAGTGTAATACACATTCTGCAGCTAGTTTTTATAAATTTGCATTGTCTCAGTATAAATCTTCAATATCTAAGGTATTATGAATTCCACCGAATTTAGTTGAATATTGCTTATGATTATGAGTTTGTATTTAAATTGCAAGAAATGTCGTTCTTAGCCGTCATTAAAATTTCGTTATTTGTTTGAAGGTAAGATTTTTTTCCGTTTCTGTTTTTCTAGTACTGAGAGATAGCAACGTTGGAAAAGCAAGGATTTTAGAAAAGCTGATTTTTTTAATATATCTTTCTTTATACCCTTCCGAACAGCATACGGCAGTGTTTCTCATTCTGTGGGGTGCTCCCCTTAGGGGCGTGATGAATTCTACGAGGAGGCTCGAGCATATTGAAAGTCGAAGACAAAAGATTATTTTTATTAAAAAGTATTAATTTACTGAAAAAAAACATTCTGTCACAATAAAAAGTGAAATACACATTTACACTGATATAATACACTTATAAATGTATCAGTACTGCACAATGTATTTTTATAATGAATTTAACAATACTACGTTACGAACAAGTTTAATAATTACCAGTGACTCCATGGGCTTGTCATATATAAATCTGTATACAAAAGTTAACACTTATCTTAATAATTTCTACTGCTGATTAAATTGTACGCAATTCGCTCCTCAACACTATCGTTTTCCTCGTGTATGTGATGTATGAGGGGGTGAAAAGAATAATTAAGTAAAACCTTTTCTAAAAATAAGCAAATCCTTCGCAAACACTGTCAAGGATCCTTTTATTGCATTCCAAAGCCTTCAGAATAATGTTATAGATATCAGTGCACAGAAAACATCGTATTTCCGGAAAGAATTATAAGTACGTCTGGGGTCAATTAACGTCCTGGCTGGGCGAGATGTTTATATGCGCCAGTGACACCTAAAAGGTTAAGAAGTCTTTTTGTAGCTTGAGCGTCAGTATAGTAATATTGAATTCAATACATTGTTATTGTATGAAGGGGAGGAGATGAAATTATGATTCAATATTGGGTCGCAAATATTGAAAGTTTGAGAAGCACGGGCGTTACGAGCTATCTGGCTGCCGGTAAACGTTGCGTTTATTAATGCGCATCAGGCCTTTACAGGTAAATTCGTGTTGTTAATAACTTTTAAATTTAGTGAAAAGAAAAAAAATCCTAAAATTATTTAAAACTCAATATTTTTACCTGTAAAAGGTAAGATGCGCATTAATAAACGCAACGTTTAACGGCGAACATAGTACTTACACACCTCTGTTCAGAAAGACTCAGAGAAAAAAATCAGATTTTTCAAAATTTCTTTCTCGAAAACGTTACTAGCTCTTAGATTAATCATTTAGTGCCCATAACTTGACTTTCTCACTCCCAGTTATATAGTTTACCAGCTATTACCCGCTACTTTGTCCTGTGGAATTTAACAAACAAAATCTTTGTTAAGTTTGCAGAGTTTAGAAAAACTTAATAATTCTGTATACCACGTAAAGAGAAATACCTATTAAAAATTTAATGTCATTCTTCTACTTTACCAATCAAATATGCGCGACAGGCAGCTTTGTGATATTAAGTGCGCGATGCATCTGACGGTGGTGACATGCATGTGGGCCTCACTCTTTATTTTATTTCGGTCTAAGTTATCTAAGTAGTCTAAGTAACTCCTTACGACATCAGCTATCGGCCGGTGAAAGTCCCGTCAAAAATCAGTCCAGCTGTTTTAGAGTTAATTTCCCATTTCAAACAGACACTTCAATTTAAGGTATCCGACTACGTTCGGAACCATGATTTTTAAAGAGCGCATAAATGGATAATTTTCATGATTTTTAGTGTCACTTAGATTAGAATACATGTGTAAAATTGTTTTAAGGACATTTTGACAAAAAAATTTATTTGAATTCAATATTTTGGCAAAAATTAACATAGAATAATCTTTTCTAAATGTCCTCCTTTTGTGAAAAATAGTTCTATTATAAAACTATTTTGCCTTCGTATATAGCTCAGATCTCTCTACAGAGGCTCAACTAGAATTTTGAAAAATTCACATTATTTTCAGAGTTACCACCAATTGAAACAATTATTCGCGTTTTTTCTTAAAAAACTCCCCTCTGTTGTCGTAAAATATGAATAAATCCACTTCTAAGTTATATATTTCAAAAATTCTAGTTGATCCGCTGAGAGGTCTCAGCTGTATACAGGTAAAATATTATTCTAATAGAAGCATTTTTCACAAAAGAGAACATTTGGAAAAAGATTATTCTAAATTAATCTTTTGTCAAAATATTGTATTTAAATAAATTTTTGTCAAAATGTCCTTAAAAACTAATTTTATGTATACATTCTAATCTAAGTGACGCTAAATATCATGAAAATTATCTATTTATTTGTTTTTAATCACGGTTCCGAGAGCGTAGTCAGATAACTTAATTTATCTGTGTAGCTGTTTTCCCTCAACCAATGCAAATGTTTCTACCAGCTAGAAAGAGATTTCTAGCGCCCATGTAAGTTCAAATACTTTTCTTGATTAATTTGTAAAAGTTTCTCATACCACCTGATTGAATGATGTTCAGATTGAGTCCCACGAAATTCATCGTGGCATAGGGCTGAGTAGTTATCTGTAGCTTTGAGCCCATAGAGGTGGTGGAGTGATTTGGCTCGGAAAAATTTTAAATCTTTGAGGAAGAAAAGGGTGTTTTTAGAGCTATTAGAACTTCTAAATTGCAATAAAACAACGATGTATTATTCAATTGACATGAATTTTTATTCGAAAGATAATCTTGTGGCATTACATTTTTAAATATGATTTCTGGCATAGGACTGCCACGGCTGGCTCGGATGTAGTCCAATCTGGACGTCCAATTTTCGATGACTTTTTCCAACATTTGTGGCCGTATATCGGCAATAACACGGCGAATGTTAGCGGCTTCCAAATGGTCAAGCGTTTGTGGCTTATCCGCATAGACCAATGACTTGACATAGTCCCACAGAAAATAGTCTAGCGGTGTTAAATCACAAGATCTTGGAGGCCAATTCACAGGCCCAAAACGTGAAATTAGGCGGTCACCAAACGTGTCTTTCAATGAATCGATTGTGGCACGAGCTGTGTGACATGTTGCGCCGTGTTGTTGGAGCCACATCTCCTGGACATCATGATTGTTCAATTCAGGAATGAAAAAGTTAGTAATCTGGCTCTATACCGATCACCATTGACTGTAACGTCGTGGCCTTCATCGTTTTTGAAGAAGGATTCCACCAGCCCATAAAGCGCACCAAACAGTCAGTTTTTCTGGATGTAACGGTTTTTCGACATACACTTGTGGGATTAGCTTCACTCAAATGCGGCAGTTTTGTTTGTTGACGTAGCCATTCACCCAAAGAGTGCTTCATCGAAAAAACAAAATTCGCTTATGAAAATCGGACCATTATTTTCGAAATAAAATTGCACAATTTGAAAGCGTTGTTCAGGCGTGAGTCTATTCATGATGAATTGCCAAACCAAACTGAGAATAAATCACCTGACGGCTATTAAATCGGTCGCCATCTTGGAAAGAATTGCCAGCTTAAACTTCTATACCTGGAAAAAAACACTCTGTACATCCTGGAGCTTTGCAGGAGCCTCCCAACACTCTTCTTTTTCCATCATTCTCTCCAGAAAACTCGCGGGCTCATCTAATATTTATAGTTTCGCCATGCCTTATACAATTAAAAAGATCCATGTCTTCTCTGGGATTTGAACTCAGGCCCTACGGCACAGTAGCCAGCGTCACCAACTACTACACCATGTGGGTGGCCTTTTTATATTTGGAAAATATTTGATACAAAAAATGCAATTCAATAGATCGAGTAAATTATATTGACTATAATAAATACAATGTTTCATATTTAATTGCTATAAAAGATAATCTATTTTGTTTGCAAAATATTTCTATCTAAGTAATCATTATTTAAAATGTATATAGATAAATATTTACCATACTGAATCAAGAGATTACTGAAAGTAATGAGATCAAATCTGAATAAAAGAAAATATTCGAACTTTATTGCCAATTGGAAAAGAAAAATTGTTTATAATAATATTTCTATGAGCTAATGTATATATATATATAGTAATCTTCTTACAGATATACCTTATTTCTACCACTTTGAAATATTTGATTTTTATCAAAGATTTAAGATTGATGCATGTTTTGAATGTTCGTGACACAATTTTTCAAATATCATGTTTGCTATTGTAAATCTAATACATATTATAAATGCGAAAGTTTGTGAGAATGTTTGTGGGTCTTTCACGCAAAATCAACTGAATGGATTTTAATGAAACTTTACAGTAATATAGCTTATACATCAGAATAGCACATGGTCTATTATTTATAGCATAGACTATAATTTATAAGAGATATTGTATGAAGTGTCCAAATAAAGCGATATTTGTCAAGTAAGTAGAAAAAAATTTTGCCCTCTGCCAGCAATTGTGGCTTGCGCTGCAAAAAGCCCACGTCAGCATATATCTATCTTTTGTTGTGAAAGAACTCTTTTTTTTTGGCTACGCAAAGTGCTCGCTTCTAATTAATTCCTCTGATCAGCATAATGGCTATTTTTGTTTATTTCAGAATAAAACTAAGTTTTGAAGGGAGAGGTTGTTATAAATCTCTCTTTATTTTTAATGTTTTTTTATGATTTTCTTATGCACATTTGGTAGTAAGAAATTGATTTTCCAAATAAATGCTCTTATCAGTTCTGATACTTAAAGTAAATAAACTTTCTCTTTCACACTGCATCATTTGGACAAAGATTCAAAATTTGTTTGTGGTTAGTAGTTAATTATAACGCTATAATTTAATTGAATAGGCAGAAATAATTATTTTTACACTTACACGCAAAACTACTGTACTGTATTTTTTGGAGTGTGAGAGTGAGTGAATATTAATGTCGCACTGCTCCAGCTACACGAGGGCTTGGCAACGGATCACGTAATTTTGAACCATGGTCAAGTGACGTGAACAACACCTGAGCTGGCACCCTCTTCTCCCTAATTACCAAACCACACCACACCACTTAGAAGGGAATATTCTACCAATACTTAGCAGGAGTATTCTTTGAAATCACTCTTCCAAGATATATGGCATCACGGGTTCCATGATGAGTATTTTTAGCGGAAAAAGTTTGTCAAAATTTAAGTGTCTTAGTGGGTTTTGTCTATTAATGAAGGCCTTTGAAAATGATGGACTTCTTATTTTAAGTGAACGGTGTACATAATTAATTTTACAGTGGAATATCTTTAATTAATTTATTAGCTCTAACGGATTAAATTTTCCGAAGTGGAGTATTTTGTTTATGTATATCCCTTAATTTTTAAATGCTTAGTGATCCCAAAAAAAATTGTAGTGAAAAACTCTGCAGTATATCATAATGCGGTTGGACAAAAGTATTAACGTGCATCTCTCCCCTACATGGCGGGTCTTACAAAGCCTCTCAATAAAGCTCGAGGGATGTGAATATCTAGGCATTTGCCTACTTTTACTCTATCGTTAACATTTCGCTGCGTTTCTGCATTGAATCGTCATTATAATTTAAGAGACGGCGTTTGCATGAACATTAACAATTTTTAACATAAAATAAATACCACTACAGAAAGTAATGTAGCAATGTATTATACTTTCAGATACAAATTATATACACTATTTAAGCGTTCATTACACAAAACGTTTATGCAATGTGTTACTTTTGCCGAGAGCAGAGAACAGCTTTAGGAAGGTATTTTCAAAAATCGACCCTCAAGTAGGTTACGGGAGAGTTAGTTATAAATAAAAAAATCTTTTTTATCAGCTATTACACCTACATACTTAAAATTTAACAAAAGGTGTTTTATTTCTCTTTTTTGTTTAGCTGAGCTACGCAAAAGCTTTTTTTCTTTTAACTTGCAATTCACGTAAAATCAACTCATTAAAAACTTCTTTACCCTTCAATCTGTGTTGCTTAATTTTTTCAGTTCACCGCGCGAAGTAACGGGTATACCAGCTAGTATATATATATATATATATATATATATATATATAACAGCAACCAGCAGCAACCAGCCTTCAGCGTAGCTATTCTTATTTATACTTTATTTCTTCTGCCTTATATATATATATATATATGTATATATATGTATATATATACTGCTAATAACTATCTGTATACTAATGACGCTTATATGTATGTATATATATGTATGTATATATATGTATATATATATATATGTATATATATGTATATATATATACTTTCATATATATATATATATATACATATATATATATACATATATATATACATATATATGTACATATATATATAT
>BMAU01014082.1:0-101245 GCA_019973935.1 Trichonephila clavipes
TACGTGATAGCTGTAGGTGAAAGAGAGCTTCCCCCATATGAATCGATCATTATTATCGCTGAAGCCATTGATCAAAGTGACCGGATGAAAAGTAGCAAAGCGCTTGACTTACTTGCCTTCAGTTAATCATCATTATCAGCGCGCTATCACTAAAGAGTTTAGTCGATAACGTTATGACAAACAAATTTTCATCATATCACGGAAAGCGCACCAAGAGCCGTGGATCGTGAAGAGCCTGTGACAGCGTCGGGAGACGACAGAAAGGCGTGGTTGCGCACGGCGTGTGCTGATGGTGTTTAACAAATGGCCGCAGCAACATGTGAGCTGAATGTTTGCTGAAGAGCCATAGATTTTACGCCAGCCAGACAATATGACGAAGCCGAGAGGGGGATGGCATCATGTGCAGCGGCGGCAGAGCCACCGATTGCTGTGAAAAATAGTGGGATCTCGAGATGTCATTTAAATAGTTGACGAGCTCATCAGATTGTCGGGTAGATCACTCATCAAAGAAATGCACGCGTATCTACCGCTTATCGGCCTCATCTACAATACAGGTACCTTCACACAAAGACACCAGTGGTAGCGTCCATGACCGTAAAGCAGCCACTTCCTCATGCAACGGTGCTTGTTACGCCAACAAGAGCTGAATGCCGCTCATATATCAGCGATGTCAAGCTGCTGATTCTTCATTGTTACTACCTTTATCGAAAGATATCTGGAGATAGTTTAGACGACGAATTCTGGCCTAGTTCCATCACTGGATGTGTCGCGTTGTAATAATGAAATGTCTCTCAAGACATCATTGCGTCTTGTGTGTCAGGTCGCATCGCGCATTCGCGGGTTCAAAAAGGGTAGTCTCCGCCTTTCCGAAATCCATCCTTTTTCTCGATTTCAATCATTTGGTTTCATATCAGTGTCAGTCATTATGTATGAAAATTTTCGTTTCATTTTGACTACTTATGTTAATTTTTTTTTATCCATGAAAGTGTATTAAGTTACGTCTATAATAAGATTTACATAACAAAAACTTCTCACAAAACGCTTATACAATATTTCTTCACCTATTGTATCTTTCATCATGCATATTTGCATGGGATGGTTGCGGCGCCCTTACCATATTACTAGAGGTGATTATATTTGTCAATTGATCTCGATGGATGTAATTTTTCAATCCCTTTATTTAATGTATACCGACTTTGACGGGCAATCTTCGACGCTCGCCATGAAAGTTTCGCATTACCGGAATATTTACCTGATCCTGTGGCAGTTATTAGTCCCTCTATCTAGTTGAGTTTGTTCATCCTGCCATTGCTGCGCCGCGATCACAACTTAAAATCAGTTTCGTTAAATTTGAAATTTCTCGTGAAATTAAGAAAATTAGTAATATAAAATGCAAAAGTCAATTACTTAAATCAACAAATGTGAAATTTTATTTGAAAATAAATTCATACAGCAACATGCTTTAAAATATGAGAAATGTGAATTTCACAAAAAGCTATTTCACCCTTTGTTTGGCCGTAATTGTCATACTATCGCCAGTTTATTCACATAATAAAAGGATCATAAAACAAGTGATAAAAAAACTTTTTCGTAAGTCACCCTATTTAGATCAACAAAGAAAAATTTATTTAGCTACTTCTTTAATAGTTACAATTAATATAAAATATGTATATATACATATGACAGAGTCACAACATTAAGCGATAATTAGCTTCTTATTGATTATCATTAAATATATTGTCAATGTGTTCTCTTATGCTTGAAGTTTACTGAATGCGTTAAAGGTGAGAAAAATCCTTTAAATTTAACATAGTCGCTAAAATGAAATTCAACATGGCTGCAATCTTAAATAATTACTTCAGTCAATTAATTTTATTGGGCCATCAGTTGTCATCCAAATAATACGTGTTAGCTGAATTGAGCGTTTAAAATGTATTTTATGAGTTTCACCATGATAAATAAATAATAGTATAGATGGAGCCAATAGTAGAATTGAAAAGTCGAATGTTTCTAAATTAGCCGTTATGCGCCAGGAATAACATGTCACCATGAATGCATAATAAACAATTTTCGAAAGATCGGGAGACTGCCGAAGATTTGATGAACTATCAATCTGCGACTTCAAGAGCGCTATTTGTTCAGTATTACAACACAAGATTGACCGGATTCGTTATCGCGATAAGACAACAGTGTCCCCGAGTAGGCTGAGAGTCCGCCAGCCAGTAACAACATGTAGATTTTACTTTCAAGACAATGCCCCGATAATTAATGCGCGAGCTCCTGTAAAACAGTTCTGAAGACAATGTGATACTGTAACATCTCACCAGATCTCGCACATATGCATTTACCTGTTTTAAGAGAAAACAATTTCGAAAGAAACACACATTTTCAGCCCGTAGAACAGGTGACCGCAGACTTCAGCTGAGATGGTGACTGACAAAGCACTGCTTTCGAACGGTGGAGCGCCGCGCATATAATGTATTGATAGGGGAAGGAAAGGCTGAAGGGGATTGCACATATCTGTATTACTGCTTTCAATAAAACAAATTTGTGTTTGGCTCGTGACGCTATTCATGTTTTTCTTTCCACTACTCCCAAGGCCTGTTATCATCTGCGTTATCAACAAACAGCCTTCGACAGTTGTTCGGGATATTCAAATACTATATATCAGAAAGCTTTAGTTAGCCGAGTGAAGCGAGTATCAGGTAGATTTCTCTACAGATAAGATATCACCACAGTTATGGAATACTCAAATATTAAATAGACCCAGTTGATTTAAAAATGACCACCGGTCACTAAACCTGTGTAACGTTGCTGCGAGATAATTGAATTGATCCTACCAGGTCGATGCTCCTAAGCCTTAGTACTCGTATCTTGTTATTGTTCCATTCCTGTATTACCATACGATTTTCCCAAACAGGTGAATATCTGCTGATCAATATTCAAGTTGATTTTGAATATGTTCCTTCCTTTCCCGTTGGCTTGCGGGCAAGTGAGAAATGGTAACCCTCATAGCCTTCGGATATTTGCCGTGAATTTGTATCCGAATATAATATTCTCTCTTAATGTAGAAGAATGCCGGTAGTTTTACCTTGGTAATACTCGAAATAATTTTCGGTATTGCCAGTCCATTTGTTATCACAGCACCACTTCATCGCTTAAGAAATTTCCATATTAGTGATAGAGTTCAACTTGATTTGAAGGAACAATGAGAGCAAATGCCACACCCCGTAAAATCATAAAGATGCATGTCATATGATAGGAGAGAAATAACCGCATTAATACAGTTCGTGGAACAGTGACGATACATATGTAATCTTGCCTATTTCCATTTGATATGGTAAAGAATTTTAGTATGGTCAACACATATTGTTTACCTAGGTTCTATAAGTTTCACAATATAACATTATCTCTGGTTTCCGCTTATTCTGGAATATCATTATCACATTGTTATAGCCTTCCCATTAGTTAGCTCAGTTTACCGACAATTATGAAGAGAATAAAACTTCCGCCAGACTCATGTCCCGCCAGAAAAACCCAGCGACGTCCAAGGTCACGTAAGCTTTCCGTAGGTTGATAAATTGTGGCGTTGACTCCCTTTATCCAGCCGATGAGAGATTTATCGCCACTTTCGCTCTTCATATGTCCATCGCATGAGGTTATTTAGCTTCAATGGATGGATGGTAATCCATTAAAGCGTCCAAACAGCAAAGTTCGCGTTGTTGTGAGCTTGACGTAATCCACTTTTAAACAAGATCACCAAAAGGGGAAACACATGCCACAGACGCCAGAGCAGAGCTGATAACAGAGACTTTTCTAACGCTTCAACACTTACGACGCTTCTGTCACTTCAACATACCAAGACGCTTTCTAAATATTACGATGCTTCAACATCACGCTGCATCTTTAGCAGCCTGTATCTGACAACACACACATAGAAAGAAGATTTACTGTCGACAGTGCTTTCCAAAGAAAATATATTCCCTCCATTCTTCTGAATATTCTTGTAAATATCAATAAACCCATTCAAATTAAACATTCTGGCATATACACACTGATCCTACCACGCAATTACGGGAAGCAGCTATTGTAGAAATGGAAAGTGGTGGCAATAAAGTCTCCATTTCTTTATTGCCGGGCGAGAAACCATAGAAATCAAGAGTACTCGAAATTAAATTGTTGATTTTTCCTCTTTTTCCTTTCATCCGCTGGCAAAAATTTTCTTCGTGCCGTTATTGTCGCCGGGCGATAAAAACAATATAAAAAGCGCAAAATTTCAGTTTCTTCTGCATTTTTGCCATGAGTTAATGTGACAAGGGCGTCTAGCGCCCGGTGCTAGAACGCCACATCTTACATTATTACATCGAAACGCATGCTGGGATTCGATACGCCTTCATATTTGATTTTCAATCAATTTTACATTAGTTTTATAGCAAATGTTATTTTATTCTTTTAACAGTTTATAAATTTTTTAGTATATAATATTCGTTTTTATGGAATGAATATCGCTACAAACGAAATTGTAACCGACAAGCAAATATTTCCAATCATTTCCATAGAGCCTTAAAGAGTGACATGCGATATAAATAGTTCTTCAGACCTCAGTCAAGGTCTTAAAAACCCATTGAAAGGCCGTATTGTCGTACAGTTTGATTGTTTCACTCCTTCCACGCCTTCCACCCCAGTAGACTACCAGCACGCCTGGGGAGGACATGGCTTCGGTGCGATACTTTCTTGTGATTTATATATTTTTAAAGGAAAATCCCGGGGAATGAAAGCAGAAAATATTTTATTACAGTTAAATGGGGAAAAAAATGCACAAAATACACGTTTCGCAAAGATTTATGAACAGTTCTCAATTTTTCACTTGATGTTACTTAGCACATGCTTGAAATGACACCTTCAGGATAAAGAGAGATGCTGCACTTTACAGTGCCCAGAAAGGATTTTGATCTGGGTGCTAAAGTTAATAGTATTGTTATTCATTACAGCGATCGTAAAGGAAATGTGTTATGATTGATAAATCTGAAGGTCAAAACACTTACTGTAATACAGAATATTATTTTTTCAGCAATTATACATCAAAACTTTTGAGTTAAATGTCAAACTTCTCGTTTGAATTTCAACAATAGTCGAGTAAAAACGCATCTTTGGTTTGGTGTAGCATTCAAAGCTTATACTTCAACACTTGTATTTTTTGTTCTGTAAGAATGGAAAATAAAAATCCTTGGCATTTTTATTTGTAGCATATGTTGGCCTATAAAAATGTAACAAAAACAAATTACTGATTCTTTGAAAAATCATGATTTTACAGTAGGATACCTTAAGCTATGTCATTGCTGCCTTCCATTCTAGTTTATTTAGGAATGATGCAGGACTCCCTCCCCTGCATCTCACTGATATTTCGCCAAAGAAAGATGCAGTTACAAAAAGCTCACTTGTGCGCAATATTTTATATTTTTGTATTTCCAGACATTGACTTTTTTCAGTCATTTCATTATATAAATAAAATACATTGTACCTTACTTAACAAGAGTAGTTTGAATACATGGTCAATTTTTTAAATGATAGATATGAGATGCTTCTCTTCGAAACTACTCTTCGTAGCTATTGACCGGATATGAGTTTACGAACTTTCTTATAAGTTTCACACCTCATTTATACAGTCTGGTCAAAGTTTGATAAGTTGACTTGCTTACACTGAGTAGAGTTGTCGGGAAGGGCCTTCCACCGTGATGTTGCATTGATTGGAAATCATTTACCAGAGTCTCTTCAGTATAAAACAAATCGATAACAGAAAGAAAATAAAGCAGTCATCATCATCAACGAGCGTGTCCTTTACCTTGAAAATACTGAATATTATGGTCAGAAACGATCGCCGTATACTGGAAAACGTGTAGAAAATATTGCTGCGTGTCATAAATATAAATCTAATATATTAAGGTGCTGGTTGTTGCTGCTGGCTACTGCTGCTACTACATATGGCTATTATATATAAGAATATGCCTCTTTTCGTCTCCGGTCAAAATATTTGTATTGTAGTGTGGAGATGGGAAATAGAACAAAGCTTAAACTTCAGCATTCAATAATAAACTCTCCATTAAACATCTGTGTCCTTCGAGGTCGCTTTTGTGTCTTCATAATGTGCAATTATAATTAATCCATCATTCAGATTCTCTTCTGGTTTCTAACACACAAAATACTTCATCTTCTTCTCATAAATTCTATCAAATTTGAAGATATCGAACTTGTCATCTTTCCGAAATATCCTTCTGTATTCAAATGTATATAAACTTATATGGGATCATAACCCAATATGGGAAGCGTTCTCAAATACTCGGCCGTTACCCCACCCAATGCTTCAAACCAGCAGCTTCACTCTCCAGCATACTTTCAGTTTCAAAACGCCGATTACTTGTTAGCCTGAATTAATTGCGCAGAGAATATGGTCTGATTGTAAATCTGTCAAGGAAGTTTAAACACAATAGTCTTAGTACTTTACCAGGTATCCCGGCGTATCCGTATCTAGGCCGCATTTTTTTGTTTGGAATGCCAGAGACGCGCAATTTTTTTCGAAGAGCCCGGAAATATACTTCGCAAATAAAGTTTGCACTTCGAACTTTGATATAGCGTATCAGCACATACTAAAACCAAAGCTCAAATCCCGAAATAATTAAAAGTAACCGTGTATATTAATTGTCTAGAAGGAACGAACGATGCTATCAGAAGGGCAATACGAAGTTGATGTTTAAACAGAATCGATGATGTATTACCCACGACGAACTTCCCCGTTACCCAATGCTGTTGTTGTCGCGTATGATTAAAGCGCAGAAGCTGTAATAAAAAAGCAGTAGATATGTCAGATATTATTGCCAAAGGTACGAATCACCGCCTGGGCAACATTCACGGCACGATCCGAGCAAGAATGCCATGCCGCAGTCGCCGTTCATTTTTGCAGGGGCGACCAGCAACGTCAAAGCTGCGCAGTGTTTGGGGACCAGCTCCCGTCTGGCAGCCAGCATTCACGACAGATTCGGCAATCACCCGGCGTATCGTTGATGCCCTGTACGCATTGTCCTGGCCTAGTTATGTACTCATTCTCGGCTACAATTTGCCCCGGCAGATATCTTTTTCTGGGTTTGAGCTGTTTTTTTGCTGCTTTCGTTGGCATCGTTATCGTAAGAGAGTTAGAGGCTCATGTTTTGGTTATATCGGTTATCTTCGATGTCAACATGAGCAGATCCACTGGAGAGAGTGTACGATTTCCGCCCAATGAACCAATGGAGATAGCGAGTTACTTTCAGTTTTCCTTCCTTGATGGACAAAAGCAGATCTGTTAGTCGAGCACGACAGATCTAGGCTGTTCCACCGCCATAGCAGTCAGACGCGAAGTTGAGCAAAGCTAGTGAGACGGCCCATGCCCCGAAGCCGTATTGTTTGTGCGCCTCAAGAAGAATAATAGATAATCGCCAGCTCTCATTATTTCGATCGAGGAACCATCGGTGTAGACACCAAACGATCCATATTATACTGTGCCTTTAATTAGTTCTTAGTTCGATTTTCGTATTGGGCAGTTGAAGGTCCAAAATTTCCATATATAGCGGTCGATACGAGGTGTTATCCACGATGGAAAGCTTTGCAGCAGTATGTTATTTCTTCTTGAAAACTATATTTGATAGTCTAGCATTTTCCTTTCTGTTCATCTTTTTATTTTTTAAAACAATTATTTTTGAGTTATTCACGTAGATCACACACGTGCAAAATATTGCGTTGAGCGCGGTTTACGGTACTTAGTGTTGGCTGAGCACGTTTATGTTGGTACTCCATCTTCATAATTATGTTGGTTTTCAGCCGATATTTTTGTTGGTTTGTTTTACCTTAAACATTTATAAATTCTCCGTGTTCCATGTCACGGCTTACAAAAAGATAAACACATTACAAAAAGGGAAAGAATTTAAATATGAACGATTTCTTAATATTTACAATGAATTTTGTTGGCAGCCGATGGGTAATCTCCGGGAGGAAATATCATTTGTTCTGTTTAAGAAATATTTTATTGTATAGCGCCATCGTCGTGAAGAAATCGCTTCTGAGTGTCAATATTTGTCAGCTGCTTCTTCCGTGGTCACATTTGAAATAGCTTGCTTGAGACATTAAAGATGAACGCCAATAAATTCGGCGCAGCCTCTGCTAGAGCAGAGAAATAAATTCTTATTTTCAAAGAATTTATCGCGTCTTGTCGCCGAGTTATTTCGTCGATAAGAATACTTAAATTGCTAATATTTAGATGGGGGTAGTCTGCTCATGTTTATTGATCATCGTAATAATTCCAAATGGGCAAAATCTTTAAGAAATTAGATGATACTTATAAACTATGACGCAATAAAAAATAGAGAGAACGAAATTTTTAAAAGAAAATTTCAAATTGAATCAATGTAAAATTTTGGTGCGGCAATCTGGTCACTTCATAAACGGTGTCGCATTTTTACCCTTTGCATTATAGTTATACACACCCCTCTTTTTACTAAAGCAAATTCGAAATGTTATGTACACGCCGACTGCCTTGAAAATGTTTTTTTTCCCAGAAAGTATACTAGAAAGAAAGCCTCTTTAAAGCCATATGGCATGTCATTTCTTTAAATAAACAGCATTTCGACATGTGTAGAAGGAAGTGAGTAGCTCATCTCTTCTTTAATTATTTTGTTATTTTATAGACGGCGGGAGATCGCGCATTTCTCGCTTTCTTTGTGTTGGCCCAAAAATGTCGTCGGATTGAGAGGCAGTCACACTGACGCCGTCAGCCGGAATATAAATACGCTGCTCACCTTATAGGCGGGCGTCACAGTGGCATGTGACGTAGTTCATTAGAAATGTCACCGTGGAAAAGGGCGGTAGTGAATCACGGAGGTAATGGCCAGGTGATGTGTTTCACTCGCTGCTGGTTGAGCAAAGAACGCATCATTCACTGAAATTATTGATGTGGTAAATGAGGAAGATTATGGTTCGATTCTGTAGCAGAAACATGGGATTGTGCCACTGCATCTCCACCAGATTTCACTAATCAATAAAAATACTTAAAGGGGACATGGATAAAAAATTTTAATTTGCTTGTTGTTACTGTATATTGAGTTTAAAAACATTTGTAAGCCAAAATTATAGCTAGTCACTATTCTTTAAGAGAAAAGAATTTGCGATAACGTTATCGTTTCCCACAAACTACGGTACATGGATGGACTAAGCGTCGTCAAACTATATATGGAACAGTAAAGTTGGTGAAAGGATTTTGCCATAACACGATTGATATTCGTACACCCTTTATAATGTTACCGAAAATTTCTGTGCAATTCGAAGTTACTTCATCAAAAAGAGCTTGACGTTCAGCACATCAACTTTGTCACTGTTAATACATATTTAGATTGTTGACTGGGAAAATAATAACCTATCCGCATCATCTTGAATATAAACAAAGCCTGCTGTTACGACATTCTTGGTTAAACAGAGTGAAGCTGTACTTATGGCTTCTTTGGCAATTATAAAAATGAATCGTATTGTTAGAGGTTCGAAAGATTTTTAACTTCTTTTCCTTCAGCAATCGATATTTTATCCACAATAATATGCGACGGAACTATTGCATGAACAATGGCCTATATGCAGACAGTGTAATCGCCGTTTACATTTGAGAATTGAATATACACGATAGGTGAGCCTCGATGGAAGATAGTGCTATTCGAATTAATATTATACTAAACAAAGCCGACATTGAGCATTGATAAAGGTGACCAGATCGAAGAGGGCGCTGAATCTGCCTGAAACGATATGTGTGGCAAGAGATATATTGAAGCTAAAATTTACTATCTCATTGTCATATTGTTAGCATTCAGTACTTTGTATTGCGAATACGTGCAAATACACCGTTGAAGTTTCTTTATGAATCAAATTCAGATAGTATGACTGATATATACTGTATCTGCGTGATTTGAAAGATTTCCATCAGCATCTTAAAGTCAGAACTCGTACATCAATTACAGCTGGCATTTCAGTGCATCTTTTTCAAGGGAAACCCTACGGTAGGGTAATGAAATTTAAAGATTACAGCGAGCCTTTCACCGCATCACAAATACTATTAGGAAAGTTTCTTTAAATATTTTTATGTTTAATATGTAAATAAAAATCACATGCCGGATATGTGTGCAAGTGTAGGATTTGTGCGTAGTGAATATACGCCTCTCCGCTCGCGAGGCTGCAACCTCAACGATTGCGTTACCAGCAAGCAGGATCTTTCCTTCTTCTTCCCCGGGATATGGCTGTAGTAGAACACGATATGTAAATTGAAGAGACGTTAGTGGTGCTCGACTGATGAGAGGTGGTGGCGAGATAACACGTTTTCGTCAACGCAGTATTTAAGACTGAGAGAGCGTTCCGGGTGAATAACACATAAAAGTTTTAATTGTAATAATCTGCCTTCATTAAACAGTAATTTGTAAACGGCTTATTTCTTGAATGATTCATCAAAGAAAGCCACTTGTATAAATAAAATACCCTCAATATTACGATCTTCATTAATCTCGATCTGGCGACGCTTGATATCGCTCATGATTACATTATCGTATTACATAACAAAATATACAAAGTACAAGCATCGTTAGCCATGAAAGGGTACTCTATAGATATTAAATTAAATGTATATTTGTATATAAAATAAAATTTTCAATTGTAATTCTCCAAAATCAATGTAAAATTCAAATTATATAGTCATTTAAAACATATCAAAGGTCGGGTTTCAAATTAAATATATCATTCAAAATTAATGGTTATTAAACACAATTTCAAATCGTTCATACAAATTATAGAGAGATAGAAATAACAAAAACAATTTCGCTCAAATAATTTGCTCAGATTAACAAAAACATAGATTCGTGTGAATATCACGTCGGGATTGCAACAACAGATAAGTAAACATACATAAGTCTGACATGCGATCATCCACATGAAGAGAGAAAGGAAATAACACTCCTTCCCTTTCTAACAAAGTGCCGAGTCACTCATCAACTCCGATTCAAACTTCGTGAATATTATTGCTCGCGTAAATGGTGTGTCTTACACATCTGAAGGTCTACCCTTCGCGCACACTTGACAACTCAAATGGGTAGGACCGCATAAGTTTGAATAGGACGGCACCAACGAATAAACATGTGGAAGGAACGAAGGAAATTTGAGTTGGCGGCACAGATGAAAGAGGTGATCTCTCGGTGACTGGAACCAATTGTAAACAGGCCGACATCATTCGTACCAAGAAAGTTCGTTTATATTACTGGTGCAGATAATTTTCTTGTTAGGTGAAGAACAGTGTGGGTCAATGATCATCTGGTCTTCAGTCAGTAATATCCGCCGGCCGATTCCCCGATAACATGTGGAAGGGCGCAGGCCTTAGTTTGATATGATCTGTTGTCTAAAGTGTCGCGCCAGGATCTGGATATTCAAAAGAAATAAGCCGTTTGGAATAAAATTACCGTTTAATGAAACATTATTTTACAACAAAACTTTATGAGTTTTTTTCACAGAAGCATGCTCAATTACGCTAAGCCTGTTGATCTCCACATCGCGACCGAAAATATATCGCTCGTAAATGAAATGACCTTCGTCTTCTTCGCACCGCCATCGTTTCTCCTCTGCAAACTCCATCTATGCTCTGGGAGATACATTACGTGGTGTGGCGAGGTTGTTACCTTCGCTCGGACCGGAGAATGTTTGTATTCCCAATACTTTAAACTCTGCCATATATATATATATATATATATATATATATATATATATATATTAGAAAGAAAGATATATATATGTATATTACATATATATATATATATATATATATATATATATATATATATATATATATATATATATGTCAGGCCTGAAAAAGTTTGTGGTTCAAAATATGAAAGTAATAAATGAAAATAGGATGAATCCTTGAATATCGCGTGCACATAAACAGTTCAGCCTGCGTATATTTGACTAAAGCAACGCTAATACCAAATAGGTGACTGGCTGAAACTTCCTCTGCCGCGATGCCAGGCTGCGAGTGGTAGATTGAGTATATGATTTGAAAGCGGGTCAAAGACACAGAGATGATGCTCCTCTTCAGCAGGCCTGCCTGCCGACAGGATGATAGTGATGCGAGGAAATCAAATCCATTTCTCAACAATTTTTTCGAACGATGATTGAAAACGATACGTTTCATGGAAGACGACTTCTTCCGGCAGGAGTCACCAGTCAACACACCAGCCGCTTCCCGAATCTGATCTGGTCAGCGTCTAGTAGTTGGAGAGCTTTTCGAATGTTTGATAAACACGCTTGAATATCAAAAGACGAATCAATGAAAGCAAAAATTTGAAAGCGGGGATGAGATGTGACCTCTATCACCAGAAAATTTACCCTTTTCATCCTCCTAACCAGAGCTGAAAACGTTGGGGCTTCTGAAGAGAAGTTTGAAAGGGCACATCATGTCCCGACAGTAGTTTATCGAAGAAACATTTTTCTGATTTAGAAGATACTCGAATCCTACCTGCTGATTAGTCTCTCAAGACTTTTGGAATCATTCAAATATTCCATAATATGAAAGAAATAGCCGGAGTGACTCTGCAGGTGTGTATCGTTTTTTCCCGATGCCTGAATTTATGCACATATATTTTCTTTTATAAATCTGTATATTACAATTTTTTTTGATATATTATTTAAATAATAATGTTGTAGACAGCGTTTTTTGAATAACATCTGAAAACATAAGGTTATAGAATATAACTTTCATTAAAATTTTTTTACTATATATCACATTTTTATCTTCAAATTGAAAATATTTGACAAATAAATGATTTTTTTTATGTTATCTTAATTATAATGTTTGTTGTATATCGCACATTCATTTTCAGTAGATCACGCAATTTCAGATAGATAATATGTATGAATATTCGATAGTTTATATAAAAGGTAAATTAAATGTTGAAGCAGCATATACACGTGAAACCTTCGTGATGCCATTATATATCACTTCATTTCTTAAATACTGATGAAATTACAAATACCAAAATTGGTATAACATTACGCATCCGTATTGAGCAGCGGTAATTAATGATGTATTGCCCAGTTGCTGTTAAATTCAATTAAAATAGAAGAATGCTGGTCCACACATTTAACAATTAACATCTGAGGTGGGAAAAAAGATGTTGGGCTACTTATTGAAAGACACATTACTCAAATTCTCTTGTTAATGCCAGGAAATTACAGTCAATTGAATGTGTGCTCACACAAAAAGTGGCTGAGGTAAAGAAGCTTCCTGTAGCAGAAATCATTGAATGATCTTCACCAGATCAGGAGGATTTAATATCATAGCCACAAAGAATGTTCCGCATTATGTTCTGATCATGCTACTATTAAAAAAGTGTACTTCTGAACTTACAAATTGCTTAAACAAATTTTTCATTCAATGCCCAAAAACGAACTTTGCGATAGGTATTCATCATTCAAGAAATATGGTTATTAGACAATTAATCCTCAAAGCAAATAGAATAATAATAATGGAAAGAATGAAAAGAGCTAATCAGACATATAGCAAAATTAAGACGGGTGTTAATTAACCGACACATTGGCCGCTGCTGGCTTATCGGCTTATCGGTCCGCCACATACTCGGCTTTCCACCTCGGGCTATTTAATGTTTCAAGGTCATGATGATTCGCCATTGTCTGTCCGGGCAAAATTAAACCATCCACCTGAGTACAGTAAACGTAACTGGAATTGTTATCATGAAATGAATAAATGCGCATAGCGATAGATGCAAAATTTGCGCTGGATATACATCTAGTTCATAACGTGCCTCAACTTCAATCTCCTTGGCACGGTGAACTTTTTAAAGTTAAGCCAGGAAACTCTATAACAAATATAAATAAGAATTTTAGCATAATTGGAAATTGGATTTTGAATGAAATGGTTTTAATCTTGTAGAATGAACAATATCTGTTAATTTTCCTGTATATTGATTTGGTTTATCTATTTCATAAGTAACATTTTGAGAGTTTCTGACAACTTTAAAAGGACCATTATAAGGAGATTGAAGTTTACTTGAATTAGGGTATGTAGAAATTTTGATATAAGACTAAATCTCCAACTTTAAATTTTGCATCAACATAATGTCTATCATACCTTTGTTTATTTATCTTATGATGCTTAATTGTTTTAGTTTACTGCAAATTTGTCTAGCTTGTTGTATAGGTGGAAAGTTTAATTTTACTTGATTAGGTAATGGCGAATCATATGGCAAAGTTCCAAACATTAAATATGCAGGTGGAAAGCCAGTAACATCATGTGGCGAGTTATTGTATTCACTTATGTAACTTGTTCTAAATTTTGTCAAGGAGTTTTTGTAGTTGAATTAACTTTACATCTTAATTTTGCTACTAATGTCTGATTAACTCTTTCATTCTTTCCATTGCATTTGTGGTCTATTTTGCTGGAAGTTATAATTGTCTAATATTATGTGTTTTAAGAATTTCTTAAATTTAGATGAAGAACGCAGCATTTCTATCTTAAAAGTTGTTTTGGGCATTGAATTGAAAAAATTTGTTTTAAGCAATTTTATAAGTTTCAAGTGACACTTTTGGATGGAAATGTCCAAGCATATCTGGTAGCATGATCCAGAACAATATGCAGGTATTCTTTTGTGAATTATGATAATTAAATCCTCCTACAGTGTCTAGTGCGAGATCATTTCAAAATGGTTCTTCTGCTACAGGAACTTCTTGCAATAATCCATACTTTTTTGTGTAGACTTTTTATTCAATTGACATGTTTTAAACATTTAACAAAATTTGAAATGTCTAATATAATGTCTTTCCAGTATTAGTAAATTCTTGAAATTAATTTTAACATCTTTTACACCTGCGACCAAATTGTTCATGTGCAGTTGTATTAATTTTTCTCTCAAAGATAACGGTACTACAATTTTAATTAAAATTATTTTTCTTAATGTTATTATCATTAATTTTTATATATTTTGGATCATTAATGTTCTCTGAATTTTGGTATTTAATAATTTCATCAGTATTTAAAAAATGACAAATGGGTGATATATAATAGTATACAGGGTTCCTCGACAACATGTCTGCTTCAACATTTAATTTACTTTTATATAAACTATCGAATATTCATCGTACATATTACATCTATCTACAAATTGCATGTCTACCTACACAAGAAAATGAATGTGCATTGTACAACAAAAACATTTTATAATTAAGATAACATAAAAAAATCATTTATTTTGATCAAATATTTTTCAATTTGAAAGATAAAAAAAAAAATGTGACAAATATCAAATAAAAATTTTAATGAAAGTTATATTCTATAACTACCTTATGCATTTTCAAATGTTATTCAAAACATATCTACAACATTAATTATCACTTAATATATCAAAAAATTAAATATACAGATTTATAAAATATATGTGCATAAGAATTCAAACATCGGAAAAAAATTGATACACACCTGCAAGAATTATACATCATTTCTCATCAAAAATTATTTCTTTCATATTATGGAATATTTAGATGATTCCAAGTCTTGACTTAGAGACTAATCAATGATAAGTTCAGTATCTTCTAAATCAGAAAAATGTTTATTCATTTCTTCGATAAACTTATCTACTTTTGTCACAGGACGTGTCTTTTCTGTTCACCTTTAAAACTTTCTCTTAAGCCCCCAACGTTTTATCTGGTTGGGAGATGAAAAGGGGTAAATTTCTCTGGTGATGAAAAAGAATTCCTCATCATCATCCCACTCAAATTTTGCTTTTTTCCATTGTTCGTCTTTTTGATATTCCAAACTGTTGTTTATCAAAACATTCAAGAAAAACTCTCCAAACTACTAAACTTATTAAGATCAAATTCAGGAAAAAGAAAGTTTCCCTGGATGTGTTGACTGGTGACTCCTGCCGGAAAGAGTCGTCTTCCATGGTAGTATCGTTTTCAATGCAGTCGCTCGTTCGAAAAAAAAAAAAAAATTGTTGAAGATTAATTCGTTTGGTTTTTGCGTATTTTGCAGTACTTTAAATCATCCTGTCGACTCTTGACAGGCCCCAGGCCTGCTGTAAAAAGAGGAGGGCATCATCTTCACAATATTCCTTTATTACGCTTTCATCATATATAATCTAACATGGCGGACCTTTGCCGCGCAACCGGGCGTTACCAAATACAACATCGCAGCGAGGAGACACCAGCCAAGTCCTTTCTTAGTATGCGTTCGCCTTCGTCAGCGCTCGTTTGCTCCTTTTAACAGGCTTGTTTACTCATAAACCTACGCGATGGTAAAGAGTTCGCTCTATTTTCATTTATTACTTCCTTAATTTTTGAACCTAAACTTTCAAACCCTGACATATATATATATATATATATATATATATATATATATATATATATATATATATATATATAAGTATATATATATATATATATATATATATATATATATATATATATATATATATATATATATATATATATATATATATGTAGGATTTTAAAGTCTATTAGGAATATAAATATATTCTCCGATCAGTGAAAAAACAACCTCACCAATAGATGGCGCTACCAGTGAATATATGTATCTCCCCCCCGGAATAGTGGGTTTTAGGGGAGAAACGATGGCAACGGGGAACGAAAGAGATGCGAAAGGGTCAGACTCCGGTTTACAGGCGATATGTCACGTTTTCGGTCAACGTGGAGATCAATAGGCTTAGCGACAATTGAGAGTATGCTCTGTGAAAAAACTCATAAAGTTTTAATTGTAAATAATCTAATGTTTCATTAAACAGTAATTTTATTCCAAACGGCTTATTTCTTTGAATATCAAGATCCTGGACATAATGACTTACCCTAGACAACAAAAGAAAGCCGCTTGTATAAATAAAATACACCCATCCATATTTTATGGGGGCTCAGCCGGGATTAATTTTTTTTTGAATTTTAAAAAAAGCGGAATTGGTAAATAGTCATTGACCCCACACCCGACCTTTCACCTGTAGAAAAATTATCTACCAGATAATATAAACGAACTCTTTGGTTTGAAGACTAGTGTGTCAGCCTGACACGAATTGATTCCAGATTGCCAAGGATTACCCTCTTCATCGCGAAGTAATGTGCCATCCCCTGCCACGAATAACATTTGTTTTTACTTCTGATTGCCTCCCTGGTAATAGAATTCCTTCAGTGCATGCCGCCCTGGTATTAGAATTTCTTCAGTGAGTGCCGTCCTGGCCAAGCGGAAAGTGCAGCCCTGCATTTTGAAATTGTAAGGATTTGTGTGTGCCCGAAAGTGAAAAACCTTCAAGATTGTGTAAAGGCCTCGTATCCGCCATTTTGCACGGGAGCAATAAATATTCACAAGGACAGATCAGGTTGATGGAGTAACCGACTTTTGTGATTTAGGAAAAGAAGGGAGAGTGTTAGTTTTTCCTTCCCTCTCTCATGTCAAACCCTCAGCTCGACGTCAAAAGGTCAGACTTATGTATGTTTACTTATCTGTTATATTTTTTGACAATCCGTATTTTGATGATTTTCCTTTTTGAATCTATGTTTTTTGTTAATCTGAGCAATTATTTGAAACGAAATTGATTTTTGTTATTTCTATCCCTCTCTATAATTTTGTATGAACATTTTTTACCTAATTTTGCCATTATATACTTTCATATTTTTCTTTCTTTTTGAAATTGTATTTAATAACCATTAATTTTGAATGATACATCCCAATTTAACTTATTACTTGATATGTTTTAAATTATTCATGCATGATATATTATTTGAATTTTACATTGGTTTGGAAATTTTTAATTGAAAATTTTATTTACATAGCACAAATATATACATTTAATTTTAATATCTATAGAGTTATACCCTTCACTTAATATGTCTTATGCATTTTGTGTACTTTTTCTTATATTTTGTTATGTAATACGATATGTAATCATGAGTGCATTCTCAAGCGTCGCTGAGGTCATCGACAGTCAGGATTGGCCGAGTTATAAAATATGTAGGGGTGTATTTTATTTATACAAGTGGCTTTCTTTTGTTGTCTAGGGTAAGTCATTATGTCCAGGATCTTGATATTCAAAGAAATAAGCCGTTTAGAATTAAATTACTGTTTAATGAAACAGATTATTTACAATTAAAACTTTATGTGTTATTTCACGGAGCATACTCTCAATTGTCGCTAAGCCTATTGACTTCCACGTTGACCGAAAACGTGACATATCGCCTGCCTGTAAACCGGAGTCTGACCCTTTCGCGTCTCTTTCGTTCCCCGTCGTCATCGTTTCTCTTCTAAAACCCACTATCCCGGGGGGGATACATATATTTGCTGGTAGCGCCATCTATTGGTGAGGTTGCAACCTCACTGAGCGGAGAATATATTTATATTCCCTAACACTTTAAATCCTACACACACACACACACATATATATATTCAACATGTGATTTTTTATTCCCATATTAAACTTATAAAATATTTAAAAACTCCTAATAGTATTTATGATGCAATTGAAATCACTATGTCTTTAAATTTCCCTATTATACCATGGGTTTTTCCCTTACAAAAAGGCATCACCTGTAAAAATCGCCAATGTAATTAATAATACAAGTTCTGACTATAGACTGATAAAATCTTTCAAAATCACGCAGATAATATCGGTCTCGATCCGGGGGTTATAATTGTTCATACTTTGAGTATATATCAGTTATCACAAATTTGATTCATAAAGAAACTTCCAACAGTTAATATTTCACACGTGGCATACTAAACTAACTCTAAAAGTACTGAATGCTTCTTTTGTATAACAATAAGTGTAGTAAAAATTTTAGCTGTTATACGCATTGCTCTATCTCAACTTCTTTGCCACACATATCGTTTTTCAAAGGTAGATGCGATTCAAGCACTATCTTCCATCTAGTCACCTTTATCAGTGGATATTCTCAATGTCAACTGTTAACAAAGGTATATGTGATTCAAGGGTGGCCCTACAAGCACTATCTTCCATCGAGGCACCTTTATCAGTGGATATTCTCAATTCTCAAATGTAAACTGGCGATTTACTTCAATGCCATATAGACATTGTTCATGCAATGGATTCCATCGCACTGTGGCATGGATGGGAATAAAATATCGATTGCTTGGGGAAGAAGGGGACAAAAATCTTTCGAACCTCTAACAATACAATTCCTTTTTATAGTGCCAAAAGAATTATAAAGAAGTACTGCAGAGAACACTTCTGGTAGAAATTTAACCAAGAGAATAATCAAAAAGTATGCTTTAGCAAACTATTTTATATTCCAAAATGGTCACGAGATAGGGCTGTGGCCAATTTTCGAATCTTCACTGGCCACAGTTGCCTGTCCAAGCATCTAAATATGTAGCTAACAGTACATGTAACAAAAGTTGATATGCATTTTTGTCAAAGCAATACTTATTTTTTTAATAAATAACTTCGAATTTATACACTTTTAAGGAATTTTCAGTAAGCATTTATAAAAAAGAAGAATTGTACGAATATCAATCATGTTATGGCAAAATCCATACCCACTTTTGTTATACATAGTTTGACGTACTTGTAAATCAAATTTCATCCATGTACGTAAATTTTTGTAGGAGCAGTAGCATTATCACAAATTTCTTTCTCTTAAAAATTAAATGACTAGCTTTTTATGAAATTTTGAGCACAAAATCTGTTTTAAATAGTATACACACATCGGTGGCAACCAAAAAAAAATTTGAAAATCCTTAAATTAAAATTTTTTGCGTAAATCGTACCATGTCCCTTAAATTATTTTATTGGTTGAATTGAAATCATTCGAAGGTAAAAAGTTTAGTGGCTGTCAGAAAAAAATAATCTGTTTCTATATACAGAATCAGATTATGTGCTGTTATGTTTACCACATCAAATAATTTCAATTTAGTGTCGACTTCTTTGCTCCAATAGCCTTGAACTGAAACATCGCAGCTGTGCATTACCTCCGTGACATTCCCTTACCACCCTTTTGCAATTTGACATTTCCTCTAATGAACCTTTTGGTCCCCTGGGATTGATACCACCTATTTTGACAAACACTGCCCTCTATAAGGTGAAACCTTATTTGTTTTCTGTTCCGATGACATCAGTCGTGACTGCTTCTCATCAATCCGACGTACAGAACGCGCAATTTTAACACAAAAAGTAAGTTTGAAATGTAAAGGTGCGCGTTATACGCCGTCTATAAAAAGGATAGCTTCAAAATGAACAAAAGAGAGATGAGCATAAAAGAATTCACTTCTACTCATATCGAAATGCTGTTTATTTAAAAGAAATGACATGCCTTACGAACTAAAAGAACTCTTTCTAAGAGTATACTACTTTCTTAAAAGTCTGGGAAAAAACCCCGAATAAATTACTTCAAAACATTCGAGCATTGTACACTAACATTTCAGATTTCTTAGTAAAAAAAGAGGGTGTGCGTTATACGGCGAATATATCTAAAAATTAAAAAATGCGACGTTTAAGTATAAGTGTGCGTTATACGCCGAATTTTACAGTAATTCAATTTAAATTTTCTTTAAAAAATTTCATTCTGCTTTATTTTTTTGTACATTTTAAATTTATAAGTATCATCTAATTTTCTTAAAGATTACTTTTTTGCTATTTGGAATTAATTACGGTGAAGTCAAACTAAACATGGAAACAGATTCCCCATCTAAATGTAATTTAAAGATAATTCTTATCGATCTCATGATGCTCGAACAAAATTTTGATATGTTCTTTAAAATAAATTTATTTCTCTATATAGAATACGCCAGATTTTATTAATGTATAAATTTCTCTTTTAATCTCAAAGCAAATGTGATTACGGGAAACGCTGACAAAACGACTGTAAATATTATTTTCAAAGAGTTTTCTTCTGACGATGGCGCTGTACTTTAATAAAATATTTCTTAAATATTAAATTTTCACCAACCTATTTCCTCCAGAATTGCTTTTATCAATTTCTGTAAATTCATTGTAAATATTAGAAATCGTTCATAACTTTTAAATTTGCTTTTTTTCCCTTTTGTAATGTGTTTTATACTTTTGTAAGCCCCGTGTGATATTTTATGGAACACGGAGATTTATAAATGTTTTAATTAAAACAAACTAACAAAATACCAGCAGGCTAATTTTAACATAATTGTCATGAATGGAAGAATATAACATAAACATTCTCAGTTATGCCTAAGTACCGTATAAACCGCGCTTTTAACACGAAAAAATTTGCGTGTGTACGTTATACGATGGATATAAAAATAATTGTTTTAAAAATAAAAAGATGAACAGAGGAAAATTAAATTTTTGCATTTATCTAAATATAGTTTTTCAAGAGAAATAACATACCTTATAAAGCTCCATCATTGGATAACACCTCGTATGTTGCCCTTGTATATAAATTTTGGACCTTCTTGAACCTTGTACGAAAATCGAACCTAAGAACACAATTAAAAGGACACAATTATGGGCCATATGAGACCTCGTTTAGTTACTGTCTACACCGATGGTTCCTCAGACTCAGGGTGCAGTAGGGGCGGATCTGGTGTCTTTCTTAAGTACCTAGATATATACAACTTCAGAACATAAGGTATCTGCAAACTGCTTCCAACTTCACGTCTGAACTTATAGCAATTAGGACCGCCCTAGATATTGTGGTATCATTGTGCTCTCGGACTGTAGATCTGCTTTTGAGTCCATCAAAGAAGGAAAAACGAGGCTCTCCCAAGAAATTAACTCACTTCTACTCTCCATTGGTTCATTGGGCAAATCATGTACTCTCCAGTGGATCTCTGCTCATGTTGACATCGAAGGGAACGAGATGGCGCCGATTCGCCAATGAAGCCAAAACACTTGAGCCTCTAACTTCATCTACTACGATCTTTGATGCCAACGCAGTAGCAAAAAAAAGCTCAGCTCAAACCAAAGAAAAAAATTATCGCTGCCAGAATTAAATTATAGCCGAGAAAAATAATTACAATAACTAGACTAAGGACAATGCATTTTAAGGGCATGAAGATTTTGCCAGATGGTTCCAGATCGTATGTGGAATGCAAGCACTGCCAAGACACAGAACTGGATCCCAAACACCTTTTTAGCTGTCCTTCCATTGCTGGTGCTCTTTTTAAAATAGACAATGACTGCAGCATGGACATTCTTTACTCGGATCGTGCCATGGATGTTGCCAAGGCAGTGATTCATGCCTTTGGCAATATCTGACTATATCCTTCTGCTTTTTTTTATTACAACTTCTGCACTTTGTCATACACGACAACAACAACAACATTGGATAGCAAGGGAAGTTCGTCATATTCGTTTTCTGGTACATCATCGAATTCTGTTTCATCTTCACCATAACTGTTACTCTGATGCATAAATAAGTAATCACGTTCCGTTCCTTCTAGACAGTTAAATATACTACATTTTTTAAGTTACTTTTTAATTATTTCAGGTTTAATTTCATTCTTTGGTTTTATTATGTACTGATACACTATATCAAAAGTTCAAAATACTAGAGCATTTCACGAATATATTTCAGATTTCTTCGAAAAAAAGATTGCGCGTTATACGGCGACTGTACCTAAAATAAAAAAAATTGCATTTTAAAGTATAGATGCTAGTTATACGCCGGGATATACGGTAAAATTTATATACTAAAGAACTATTGTGATAAACTTTAAATTATTAGATTTTAATCCAAGTTATGAGTGCAATACTGCTTAATTATTGATACAATTCAGATATATAAAAGTAATCAGCGTTTAAATTAAAAGAATACTAGGTAAATATTGAAGATTTAAACATTAGGTAAATTGAATATTTGAAACACTCCACTGTTGGGTTATGATTTATAATTCAAAAATAAGTTTATATATATACATTTGAGATAGAGAAGGATAAACTTTGGAAAAAGAGGGTGGGAAGAGTTCTATATATATTTATTCACTGCCCTAAATTTGATAAAGTTTATGAGAGAGATTGAAATGTTTTTTGTTAATTTTGATTTAGAGCCAGAAGGAATCTGAATGATGGATTGGATTATATGAAAGGTTTGCTTTTTTAAGAGAAATTATGAAGGCCTTAAAAATTTGACGTATTTCAAAGGACAAGGATTGATTTGTGAATATTTTGGAGGATTTGTTATTGGATGCTAGGAATGTTATTTGAAAATTTTAAGCTTTGTTCTTTCTTCCCATCTCCACACACAATGCAAAGATTTATTTGGAGACAAAGAACATAATATATATATTTTAGATTTCTCTATTTATATTTTTTAATAATATTTTCTACATTTTTGTTTTTAATTACAGCAGTGTTTCTATTAGAATATTCTACTGTTTTCAAAGTTAAAAGTTTTTATGTTGTGTGGGGTTTCTGCTTTATTTTCTTCTGTTAATCAACTAAACGAATTTGTTTTATGCAGAATGCAATTGTGGGGATTACGGTGAATGTGTACTAGCATACGATGCTAAGGTGTGTATTTGCCAGGAAGGTTACTCCGACTATCTACTCAATTGTAAAAGTAAGTCAACTTATCTAAACTTTTTATTAGATAGTATCATGAAGTTATTCTGAAAACTTATAAAAAAAGAAAGAAAAGTTCGTAAGCCCTTCATATCCGGTCAATGCAGGAAAGGGTGGATTTCGAGAAGTTATATATCTATCATTTAAAAAATTATTATGTGACAAACACTAGAAATACTCTTATTAAGTAAAGGAATGATAATACCATCTGTAATATTTATTTAATTTATATAACAAGTATTTGAGAAAAAATTAATGTACAGGAATTTTAAAATATAAGTGTTGCGCAAATGAAAATTGGACAAGTGAAATTAAAAAATACCTTTATTGGAAATCAAAATAAATCGCTATGGGCTTTGTAACGCATGCCTCTTCCTTCACTGTAGAAATATCTCGGTTGATTCTAGGGGAAGTCCTGCATAGTTTCCTTCCCCTCATCGTTCGAATGGAAACGTAATGGCCTCTTAAGGTATCCTACTGCCCTAAAATCATGATTTTTTTTCAAAAATTGACAAATTTTGTTTTTGATTTTATTTTATAGGCCAACATATTAGCTAAATAAAAATACCAAGTTTTTTATTTTCCATTCACTAGAACAAAAAATACAAGTGTTTTAGTAAAAGCAGATGCCATAACTTTACACAAGATGTTAAACTTTAAAATGCGTTTTACTCGAATGTGTTTTTTGCGAAAAGTTCAAACGGGGACAGCGATTGCTCAAAAAGTTTTGATAATAATTTGCTGAAAATTTTTGTGTATGTTCTGTATTACAGTAGAAGTGTTTTGACCTTCAGATTTATCAATCACTGTTTTATTTCAAAATTTACAGTCCTTTATGTGAATATAATTACTGTGCTTTTAAGCAATTTCGTATAATCACTAAGATAAAGTACTCTAGTTTTTGTAAAAATTAAAATATCTCTCTTATCCTGAAGGTCATTTCAAACACGAATAATAAAGTAACACATCAAAATTGAAAAATTGAGAACTTGTTCATAAAATTTTTGTACAGAGCGGGCCCCGTTCATGATATTTTTTGTGCATTTTTACCAGTTTTTCCCCATTTTAATAATAATAAATATTTTCTGCTTTCAATTTTAGAATTTTTTCCTTAAAATATACTAAATAAATCTAAAAATCACACAGAAATCCCCATATTTCCATTTTCCCAAAAAAGTCGCAAGTAGTCGGATACCTTAAGTGGAAAAAAAACGTGGAAGGTTTCAGGGAAACAAATCCAAACTGTACGGCGTCTTTTTCAACACTTTTCAATGGAACTTTTTAAGATTGTTTGGGGTTACGCGAGAGACTGGCATTTTAATATCGCATGCCACCCTTTATAGACTCTATAGATGATTGGGAAAATGTTGCTTTGTCAGATGAGTTACAATTTCGTTTGTAAGAGTTGATGGTAAGTTCGAGCGTGGTTCAGATTCCATAAAGCCGAGTGTATATTGCGTTAAAAAAATGTGAATTTATAAGCTGTTAAAAATTAAAATAACTGTTTGCTATAAAACTAATGTAAAATTGAGTTGAAAATCAAATATGAGAAGGCATATCTGAATCCAAGCATGCAGTTTTGAATGCCAATAAAAGTAAAATCTTTTTAATAATGCGTTCTAACTTAGACGCTAGACGCCCTTGTCACATTAACTCATAAAGCAAAATGCAAGAAACAGAGAAATTTTGCCTTTGCTTCTGTGGTACATACGTATGTTTAATAGCAACACAGAAAGAGAAATTTTTTGCCGTATAAGAAGGATGAGAAAGGAGAAAAAAAAGAAGAGAAAATCAACCACACGAGAATTTAATTTCAGGTGCACTAATAACGAGGATTTCTGCTATTCATGACAAGGGTTTTCTTATTGGCAATAAAATTCGGGGGCTTTGGCGTATTTTTAGCTTACTTTCCAATTTCTACAATAGCCTTCCCATGAATGCGTGAGTCACACGTTAGGATATGTTCGTTCTATATTTAAACCTCATCGTATTCATCAGTGTGTATATATGGAAGAGTGGTTAGGATGTTAGACTAATTTGAATGGGTTTTTGTGATATTTACAGAATATTTAGAAAGAATGGAGGGAATTTTCTTTGGAAAGCTGATACTTTGTCCGACAATAGAAAATCTCTTTCTAATATTGTGTTTTCTCTTATGCATTTTAATCAGCTACGAGGCTGCTAAGGTGCAGCGCTATTTAGTTCACTGTTACGACCAGATTACTCCTGTGAAAGAATGTGTTAGAACGGCAATGACTTGCTCGTTGATAGAAACTTTGATAGGTTACTGTAAGTGTGAGAGAGTCCAAAGTCAATCGGAGAGAGAGTCAATTGGAGTGTGTTGGGGCATCGTAGTGTTGAAGTGTTTAGAAGCGTCTTAGAGTGTTGAAGTATTTAGAAGCATCGTAGAGTGCTGAAATGTTTAGAAGCATAGTAGAGTGTTGAAGCGTCGAAGAATATCTAAGTCTGTTGAAATGTCTCTCTAGCGTCTGTGAAGCTTATGTGTTTCCCCTTTTGGTGTCTGTTTAAAAGTGGATACGTCAAGCTCACAACAACAACACGCGAGGCAGAATCATTTCTGTTTGGACGCTTATGGGATTACCATCCATTCATTGGTCTAAGTACCCCCTCATGCGGTGGACTTTGAAGGCGGAGATTGGCGGGGGAACTGTGCCGATCATCTCTCTATCGGCTGGATAAAGGGAGGTCAAAGGTTGACTTGCCTTTGAACATAATCGTCAGATTGTCCAATCGTGGATACTTTCCCAAGAGAAACTACGTGACCGTTGAGACGTCGCTAGTTTTCTAACAGGACATGAGTCCTTTGGCGGAGACGACTGCATATTCTCTTCATAATTGTCAATAAACTGAGGGCTATTCTTAATGGGGGAGGGGGTACTCATAAAATAATGATAATGATGTAGAATTAAGCCTTTTAAGGTAAGAAGTATGTACTGGTATTAGGTACTTATAAATTTCATTAAAAACGTATAATAATGTGCTTATACTCAGAATTTCTTGTAAATAAATAAACAAATTATATACTATCGTCCTTAGTTACTGAACTGCTGTATTAATGCAGTTTATTTCTCTCCCTTTTATCATATGACATGCATCTTTGTAATTTTACAGGGTGTGATTGTGGCAGTGACGCTCTCAACTGTTCCTTCAAAAAATTAGGATTTAGACTCTGTCACTGTAAAGAGAAGTATGCGCAAAAGACGAAAAAATATAGATATGATGAAGTGGATGCTTGGTGTGCTCGTAAGTTTACAACGATACCGAAGAATTTATTTCTAATTGTACAAAATTTTATGTTAAAATACCGGCATTCTTCTACATTAAAGAGAATTATTATATTTAAGGGTTAGTTTTAAATTCACAGTAAATATCCGAAGAGGGACAATTTGTGAGGGATACCCTCTCTCCCTTGCCCACCTAGATGTGTAGGAGAAAGGGAAGGAATACCAGACATATTCAAAATCAACTTAGTTATTGATCAACCAAATAATCAACACTGATTCACTATAATTTAGGAAGAGAATATCTCAATATGAACAATACAAGTGGAACAATAACAAGATGCACGAATTATACGAAAACTAGGAACATCGACCACTTTAATTTAGGATCAATTCAATTATCTCACTTAGCTTAACGTTACCTAGGTTTAGTGACCAGTAGTCATTTTAAATCTTCGTCTATTTAATATTTGAAATATTCAATAACTTGTAGTGATATCTTATCTGTAGAAATCTTACCTGACTCCTGGGTTTCTTTCTCTCCTTCTCCTCAGCTAGCTAGAAAACTCTGACTATATATAGTAATTTGAATATCAAGGTTTCTTCTTCAGAAGGCTTGTTTGTTGTGAATAAACGCGAATGATAGCCCAAAAATTTGCCAAGAGGATTAGTGGAAGAAACGTGAGTAGATCCATCACAAATTAAATAACCGGATTAGTCTTACAAATTTGTTTTATTGAAAGCAATGTACAGATATATTTTAATCCCCTTCAACATACTCCCCTTCCCTATCAATACATTATATGCGCGTTTTCCACCGTTCAAAGCAGTGCTGCGGCTCATTAAGAGTCACCATCTTCAGCAAGTCTGCGGTTTTTCCCTTCACCTGTTCTACAGACTGAAAATGTGTGTTTCTTTCAAAGTATTTTTCCTCTTAAGAAACAGGTAGAAGTCATATGGTACGAGATCTGGTGAGAGCGATGGATCCTCGAGCACAGTAATGCATTTGGGCTCCAAGAACTGTTTTACAGAGTGCGCATTGTGCATCGGGGCATTGTCTTGAAGCAAAATCTACGTGTTGTTGCACAAAAGATTTGGCCTTTTCTTCCTGACTCTTTCTCTAAGCGTTCTCAGGATCTCAATATAGTACTGTTGTTTTATCACTTGTCTTTGAGCATCCCATTCAATCTTAATGATGTTAATAATACTGAACAAAAACAATGCGCGCTTCTTGAAATCACAGATTGACCAGAACGTTCATCATCTTCAACAGTCTCCCGATCTTTCGAAAATTGTTTGTGCCATTCATGAAATTTGACTATGTTCCATGCAATTATTCCCAAACACCTCTTTTAACAATTTAAAACATTCGACTTTTTTCAATTCCTACTATTAGCTCACACTCTATATATTTATTTATCTTGGTGGAATTTTCAATCACTCATAAAATACATTTTAAAGCGCTCAATTCAGCTGAAATTTTATATACATTGTTAATTTGGATGACAATACATTAATTTAATTATATTTAATAAAATTAATTGACTGAAACTAATTATTTAAAGAATTACAGATACAGCCATGTTGGTTTCATTTTTAGCGACTTGTGTTAAAATTTAAGACATTTTTTTCTCACGTTTTAACGCATTCAGTTAAACTGAAACTTTATAGAGAGACACGATTGTTTTGGTGACAATATGATACTTTAATGATAATCAATAAAAACTAATTGCCGCTTAATGTTGTGACTCTGTCATATGTATATACATATTTATACTAATTGTAACTATTTAATAAAAAGTAGATAAAATAAAATTTTTCTTTGTTGATCTCAATAGGAATTGACTTACAAAAAAAAGTTTTTTTATCACTTGTTTTTCTGTGATCCTTTTTATTATGTGAATAAATAAATATTTTAGCGATAATTGTGACAAATTTATTTTTAAATAAAAGGAGTTAAGTCGCTTTTTGGTGAAGCTTCACGATATTTCTATATTTAAAGCATGTTCTTTAATATGAATTTCTATTTGTTGATTTAAGTAGGAATTGACTTACATTTTTTTTTATATTACTAATTTTTCTTAATTTCACGAGAAATTTCAAATTTAAGCAAAGCTTGATTTTTAAGTTTATCATGATCACGGCACTTGAACACAACAATGTCTTATTCAAACAAGGATGAAAACAAACTCAACTAGATAGAGGGATATAATAACGTACCACGAGCACCGTAAGGATCAAGGTCAAATATATTCCAGTAACGAACTTTCGCTAACGTCGGAAATGACGTCAGATTCAAAATGCCCATCTTCAAGTCGGAGTACTTGTGCTTTATTTCGCTTTAAATAAGAAAGTTAAAGAAGAATTATCCATCGGATCAATTATTAGAAATTTTTGCTCCTGTCCTTTTCTAGTAGCAATTCGTCGGTAAAGAGGTCACCACAGCATCCCTTTTAAAGTACTGTCGCGGTAGAGATATACAATAGGTGAGAGAAACAATGTTCCAGTATAAGAAGCGTTTTGTGAGGAAATGGTTTTTGTTATGTATAAAATCTTGTATAGACATAGCTTAATACACTCATGGATAAAAAAAATTAGCGCACCAAGAAGGATTAGTCAAAATGAAACGAAAATTTTCATACGTAATGACTATTTTGATATAAGTAAATGATTAGAAAATCAAAGAAAAAGGATCGTTTATTTCAGAGAAAAAGGCAGAAGAACGGAGGATTTAATACCCTTTTGAACCCCCTCTAGCATGAATGCACGATGCGATACGATCGGGCATTGAGGCACACAAGTTCTGGATGATGTATTGAGACATTTCATTCCATATTTGCTGCCACCTTGCATCCAGTTCGTTCAAACTCGTGGGATGCTCAACTCGTCGTCCTAAATTATCCCAGATATGCTCGATTGGAGTTAAATTTGGGGATCGGGCAGGCCAAGAAAGGGTAGTAACAGTGTAGAGACAGTCTTGTGACATCCTTGTCGTGTGAGGCTGAGCATTGTCTTGTTGAAAAATGGCTCCTGGGAGCCGTTGCATGAGTGGCAACACATGTGGTTGTAGGATGTCATGGACATACCACTGGGTGGTCTTGGTGTGAAGGTGCTACCTGTGTGTAGATGGTGGCCGATAAAGCAGTAGGCTATACGCGTGCATTTCTTACGATGTGGTGGTCTTCTTGACGACTGGTCTGTTGAGGGCGCCCTGAGCCTGGTCTTCGTTTAAATGACATCTCTCGGATCCACTGGTACCAACACCTCCTCACAACCCAATCAGAGCAGCCTATTTGACGAGCTACGCACCTAGCTGACCACCCAGCTTCCATCATGCTGAGGATTCTCCCCCTCTCAAACTTCGACAGTTGCTCATATTGTCTTTGAAAACAGCGTAAGGTCATGTCTACCTCAGCTCTTCCTTTGTAAACGATTCAGCTCACAAAAACAATCTTTGGTTACCTGTTTTATACTTCACGGAGAACAACGTTAAACGCCCTCTATCGGCTACACGTAATGCGCAACCACGCTGCTTTTCTAATCATTTGCATATCTCCCCCGACATGTGCCTTTATGCCAAGTTTCGTTACGATCCCACAATTATTTCTTGGTGCGCTAACTTTTTTTTCCATGAGTGTATTTGTGTAGGGGGGGTGAAGAATTTAATTTCCTAATCATAACGTTGCGACAAATAACTGTGCCTTGATGTGAGTGAGTGCACAGAATTAAGAGACATTTTAGTAAATTCAAACACTTTTATTACTTTACTCATCCGGTCCTTTTCTTGATCCAATGTAGCTTCAACGATAATAACTCAATCGATTCAGCATGGGAACATTCTCTGACTCCTCTCAACTGCCTACTCTACTCAACTTTAAATAATAACTCTCATTAACATAAATCACGGTTCCTCCTCAGAAAGCAGTTTTATAATCATACCACGTAATCAATGGAATTTTCTCTAGAGGATTAGTAAGAATCGCGAATAGAATTTGTTACAGTGGGCTCAAAAATTTAAAATATGGGCAAGAATTATTTAAGCAATATTTGTCTGGTCATAAGAAAAACGACTAGGAAACGAACACCTAAAAACGCGGCTCCAAGAGAAAATATTATAAAATATTAAAGGAAAGACTCACACACTCACACACAGGTAGGAAAGTCAGTCTCAAAAATAGTGAAATCTACTAATCTTAAGAAATAGATAAGTATATCTGCATGTAATAATTACAAAAAAATATAATTAATGGGAAATTTTACTGAATAATACATCTGTTAAATTATAGAAACGCAATTAAAAAATTGCTTTCAAATATTTATCTAAACATACCTGAAAGATTTTTTAATACTTTGATATCAAATGTTTAATATTTACAAATAAGAATTCACAATGATATAAGTAATCAAAAGTACGAAGAATGTTGTACACATTTTCTCGAAATAGGGCAACTACTGTATTTATACCGATTAAACTCCAAAACATGTTATCATGATAGATTGTTTTCAAAATAAAAAGAAACTTGATAACGTACAAACTGATAACAACTTTCAAAATATTTGAAATATCGGAGTATGTTAACTGAAGATGGGCCATTTTAATGAAAACACATGTTAAGCCATGGTATCAGCTTTGTTACGCCGACCCAAATTCTAAGCGACTTGTTGAAACACAAATATGCTCCTTATATTATTATTCTATCACATAAAATGATGTTTTGTTAATAGTTACTTTAATTCATGTCGTTATTCCATTTAAGACCCATCATAAGGAATAATGGGGGCTGCATATTAAATAGAGCTGCCTCCTAAAACACTTTTAAGATTAGTGGGGAAGTTAGATATAGAATTCCCAGCTTACAATCCATTTTGATCGTTTAATGACGGTTCAGAATTACTAGGTACACCGTCAATATACCTTGATGAGTTCTCTGGTGATATATTTACTAAAAATCTTAATACTTTTATTGGTTCTCATACATCAAATGCTGCATTAGACATTTTCCTTCTTAGTATTTTAATGCGCAGTATTTAATGAAGCTAGATAGGAAACATGAATAGACAAGATTAGTTCCACTGTTTTTCATCAATAATTTTAATTATTATCTTACTGATTTATGAATAATTATGCCGAAAGCCATCAGGATCTTATAGGTCATAGGAAAAATTTTCTTAATCAACATATTTCCATGACAAGCATATTTCCCCAAAACTTACTAGGGTTATTACACATATTTTTTTGTTACCGTACTCAAAACAGATATTCAAATCTTGGATATATTTTCGATTGTTCTAAATGCAGGCATCTATCGGATGATAGGATTTTTTCTCATTGTATTGATTTAAATAGAAATAACTTATAGGATTTTATTTCATTTTTTACATTGTTTTACGATAAAAGCAATATTTGGAAGCATTTATAAAATCTCGCGCCTAGTGATTCATAAATACGCAATAGTTATATGTTATTTGCTCTCTGAAAAGAACTATTTTTGATTCATTCCTTAGCATGCGATTGTGGAGAACATGGAAAATGCAGATACGACGACGAAGAACTAGTATGCGAATGTGAAGAGAATTACAAGGCGTACGAAGGGAAATGCAAAGGTGAGTGTTTTGTTTTTTTATCTGAGGAACATAATTTATGGTAATATATTTTTGCATTTAAATTTTGATAAAGGCAATCACAGAATTTATAAAGAAAAAAAAGTATATGGATATCATTGAAACATTTCTATATAGATAAGGGCAATCAAGTAAAAGTATATAAAGTACTTTTATGAAGCTCTCTCCATAAGTTTCGAGTTATTATTTTTATTTTGATGGTTTTTTATCTTTTTTGTTCAAACTCCACTTTTATTTTTGAAACATAATATTAATGCAATGAAATTTTATAATAAAACCTATTTTCTTTAAAAATTTAAAACAATGCAATTATCTGAAAGCTATAAAATGCAACTAAATAGAAAAAAACATCCACATCTTAAATAGTAATAATTGACCGATGTAGAAAATTGTGATATTAAACACGTCATACGTAAGCAAAGCTATTTTGGTTTTGTGTTGTTTTTGCATAGTTACCAGGTGATGGTGAATTCGTCTATTAGATCACGAAATACAAAGTACAAACTCATCAAAATTTTAAAAAAGTGTTTAATTATAAGGAAAAAATACATATCTTAATTAAAATAACTATAATCTAGAAAAAGTAAACTGAGTTAGAATAACTTGTGAGGAGTATATGATAATTCTTTCTAAAACTGATTTGATGATACCTGAAATTAATATTTTCTGATAAATATCGATGGTTCGGCGAGCTTTCTTAAAGAAACCGTTAAATTGCCAATTTGATCCTAATAAGGGACTTTTATTGAAAAATCTGCTAATAAAGCGTTTCCATGTGATATATCGACCCATTAGAGCTTATGATATGATACGTTGACCCATTAGAGCTTATTTACAATCCATTTCTAATATGGAACAAAGGACAAAAGAAAATTTAATTTCGTTTAATCTATAATGTTTTACTAGCCTGACCACCCAGCTTCCTATTGTCGTCATCGAAATCTCCTCGCCTTCTCGATCATAAATGTGTGCTTGAAGATAGAACGATAGATGACTGTAATATTTGTGAATCAGAATATATATGCCAATAATCCTGTGCTCCCTCCTTAACTTCGTATATTGGTTTTGATATATGGGGCATAGATTTGAAATTTTCCTCTCAAAATTAAAACAGGCATAGCGTGGTCTTATGTGTCGTATCACCTTAAATGATAATAGAGAATATTCTAAAAGTCTAGTAAAAAAAATTTAGATGTTTAAGTACCAAATCTACTAAGTTCAAAAAATAATATAAAGCTTTTTTTCCTTTCTCACAGAGTGCTTCTGCGGTTATAATGGTTATTGTGACTTCAATTCAGAAGGGGAAAAGATATGTCATTGCGATTACGGTTACAGTCTTGATGAAGGAATCTGCAATCGTATGTATTTTCACAAATATATGTTAAAAATCAATATTGATTCAATCACATTTTTCTTTGTATACAGTTATTTTTAACTGAAATTTTGGAACCACAGTAGAGGCTGGCAATTCTAGAAGATATACACACTAGAGGTATCCATGTTGAGGAGAAAAACATGATTACTTTTCGACATAATCGTCATGAATATTCGCCTCTACTGACGTGAGATGGCGCCAAGTGATCGAACACATCCCTTCAAAACTGTTCCGATAGCTGTTTTGTTATAGTAGTACTATGATGAAGATCATTGTCATATTAATGAGAACTCTATAAGTCGGTACTAAATTTTTTTTGCATGACTCTTCACAGTCTTTGTAATGCCTGACAATAAATGGCTGCAATAGTCTTTTGATTCCATAAACAACATGAAACATACTTTATGGCCTCAGAAAACCGTAACCATTATCTTCCTCTTATTGAAATATTGTTTGATCTTTTTTTCGTGGGAGTGGATAAGGGGTTGTTTGGTGAATCTGAGTATATCTATATTTTTTACTGTTGCTTTGTTTCTGGTATGATATTACGAATCAAGGAATCATCGGCAGGAAAATCAATTGTACAAGTTTGCTAAGTTAACGTGTCTACATCTTAATTCAAACTTAAAAGATTGTAGTAGAGGTTATGGTTAAAGAAATATAGGGTAAACCTAAATGAATATGAATATTTATTACTGTTAAAGTATTATAATTAGACATGTGGTTTTAGATATATTGTTTGCACTGGAATAAATATATTTTTTCGACTATTTAGCTTAGCTCACGCAACAGCCCCTGAGGGCCAAGCCTACTGTGCCTAACTCAGTATACGCGACCTTGGGCCCTGAGGTACATGATCAGATGTTCCGGTCAGGTGGTCAGTCTGACGTGAAACCCCTTGTGTTCAGTTCCCAAGCAAGCTTGGTACTCATTTATTGACCCACTGAAGAAATGAAAGGCTGAGTCAACCTTTCCCAGCCCAGGGTTTGAACCTCAGACCTGTGGTGTGGAAGTGCGATGCACTTAAAACTCAGCCGTTGGGCTTCTTTCGACTATTTACTCCAGTAAACTTCAACGTGGGCCCCCTTAGTTACTCGGGGAAAGTCTTTGGCTGTGTGCCAGTTTCCGTCAACAGTTCTTTACTGTGTCTTCTGTTACACGCTGGCTTTTTTTCTTTAACATTTCATAGAATCCCTTTATTGATTTTGCATCCGGGTCCCCAACTATTTACTCTGAACATTAATGCACGTTTCGGGAAACCAAAGCACTAATTGAACTTTCTCTTGAATCTTAGGTGAAAAAAATGACTTCCTTACAAGTGTTTCATAGAAAAGACCCTTTTGAAGGAGTAATTCTGTCATCTATTGCACACAAAAAAACCCTTCTAAAACAGACCGATCGAATGATGCAAAAGTTACATTAATATATGAAATGTTTATTTTGTAATGAATTCTTATAATCAGGGCAAGACTTTTGATTCTTCCTCTATTTAGTTGCCTACTACCCATCCCCACCCCCTACTATTTGTCTGAATGTTCTGGAATTCAATCAAAGTGTGAAAAAAACGGCTCTTATGTAAATTTAATAAAAAAAAATCTTCTTCCATTGAAAGTAAGACTGTCTTCTCTATATTTTTCAATTCCTAATATTATATATATATATATAAATTCCTAATATATATATATATATATATATATATATATATATATATATATATATATAGCTCACACTCTCTATATTTTTATTTATTTATCTTGGTGGAATTTTCAATCGTTAATAAAGTACATTTTAGAGCGCGCAATTGAGCTGAAATTTTATATACATGATTGTTTTGGATGACAATACAATAATTTAATTATAATTAATAAAAATTAATGGATTAAAACTAACTATTTAAAGAATTACAAATGCAGCCACGTTGGCATCATTTTTGGCGACTTGTGTCAAAACTCGAAAATGTTTTTTTCTCACGTTTTAAAGCATTCAGTTGAACTGAAATTTTATAGACCCGATTATTATGGATGACAATACGATACTTTAATGATAATTAATAAAAATTAATTACCACTTAATGTTGTGATTCTGTCTCATGTAATACATACAAATTTATATTAATTGTAACTATTTAATAAAAATTAGCTAAAATAAAAATTTTTGTTTGATCTAAGTAGGAATTGTCTTAATTTTTTTTTTATATTATTTGTGTGTTTTAAAAGTGCTTATAATATGGGTAATGTGTGCATTTAATGGGCGTTGTATGCATTACACAATTAATCTTTGCACTTTATATTCTTTAGCTTGCAATTGTGATCCACCAGGTTTGAAAAACATTGGATCTAAGTGCATTATTAAAGATTATGAAACACAGTGCGAATGCCCAGAAGGCTTTAAAAACATTGGAAAAACTTGTGAAGGTAAAATTTTCCCGTCTTTTTTTTTCTTTTTATTTTTCATGTACGTGGCTTACTGTAATATATATTCTGTAGAGAGAGAGAATCATTATTAAGTATATCAAACACTATATCACACAGTATAAAGTATCTTTTTTTTTACCTTACAACAACAAATGGTGAGGAAAATCAATAACCTTGAGGATTGGTGTTTCTTAACGAAAGAGTCTTACTCCGAGAATCGTGATGAAAAATCTTTGAGGGTAAATTTCTATATAAGTTTTAATTGAATTTATTTGTTGCTGTCATTTTCAAGTAAATCACATTAAAAGAAAGTGTTTGAAAATAGCTGCAAAATAATATATTTTTAAATATCTTACTATTTTATAAAAGGTCACTTAACTTGCGGAAGAGCTAAGCCTATTCCTTGATACATTTTTTCACCACTAAAGTGAAGTATAAAATTTAGTAAAATTTCTTGATTTAACTGAATCTTATTTCCTTAAAGAAAATGCTTAGGGATCTCATAAAAATGTTAACTTATTTTGCGATTCACGCATGAGTAACAGAACACATATTTTTTTTTTATTAAAAGAGAATAAACTCCTAATAAACTTTTCAACTTGCTCTTAATATGTTGAGTTTGAATTTCATAAAGAGAAGACAAGTGTCTGCGAAAGAACTTTTTTTTTTGAATAAATCCGAATTTTCCAATTGTAGCACCAATAATACATACTGTTTATATGTTTGTGTGTAGATAACATTTTTGCAATCAAGATACAGGTGTTTTTTTGCTGTATTTCTCAAATACTTCAAAACATTTTTACACTGCTGTGAAAGACAAAACTTTTAATACATCCTTTAAACTTTTCTAAGCTTTTAAAAAAACAGCTTTTATTGCAAGGTCAATAATTTTGAATAGCTACTAAGGATAGAGGTTTCGAGGCAGCTGAATGAAATACATTTTGTAGTATTTGAAAACAGAATAAATCTTTATTCATTTTATACATTTTTATTCATTTATCAGCATGCTTTTTGTCAAGTGTTCTTGTAGTCAAAGAGATTTCATTGCTTCATATGAAAGTACGGTGATTTAGTCCTCTTCAGTTCAAAGATGTATCAAAATGACCCGAAAATAATAAAATTTTATTTCGGTGTTACTTTACAAAATAAATAACGATTTAATAACGATTAATAATAAGATTAACGATTAATAATAAGATTTGCCTTATTTCTTTATTGAATTTTTAAAACAAATCGAAATAAAAACTATATTTCAAACAAGCAATTTTTATTGTCATTTTACAATAAAAAAGAAGCAGCATTCATTTTCAACATTTATCATTTTTTAACAGTCTCATATACACTGCTCAAAACAATTAGGGGAGCACATGATTTTAAAAAAAGTAAGCAAAGATGTATACCAATGAGTAACATAAAATGAATCATCCATAATGTAAAGCCTACCAGAAAACGGAAGAAGAAACCTTTATATGCAAATTAAAGTTCATGACGTCAAAAACCAGAAAAAGAGATAAGGGCAGAAATCGGGATGTTGCAGAAACGTCTGTTTTATTGCCGTAACTGTGAAATTCGATGGCGCAGTATTTTTTTTTGAGACAAGGTTACTTGAGAATGTCTCAACAACGTGATTTACCGGAATCCCCCCCATGGCATGGCGTGTTATAGGCAGGCTGGAATCCGGGCAAACACAACGTAGTGTCGCGGACGCTGTTGGAGTCGCCAGAAGTGTTGTTGCAAGGCTGTGGAATCGATTCCAAGAAACAGGAAAAGTTAGACGTCGACCAGGGGCAGGTTGGCCACGCGCCACTACATCAACTGATGACCGGTATATACAGTTAACAGCCCGTCAAAACAGAACAGAGAATGCTACGCAGCTGCAAAGACAGTTGCTCTTGGCAACAGGACGAAGGGTGTCCATCCAAACAGTACGTAATCGGGTTTATGAGGGAGGGCTCTATGCACGTAGGCCAATGGTCTGCATTCCGTTGACCCCACGCCACCATGCGGCCCGAAGAAGATGGGCTGCTGAACATCGATTGGGAGCAACATGATTGGAGCCAAGTGCTGTTTACAGACGAGTCCCGATTCAGTCTAGAGTGTGACACCCGACGTGTTCTTGTATGGAAGGACAGGGGCACTCGAAATAATCCCGCATTCGTTCGTGAAAGGTCACAATATAGAAGAGCTGGTTGGATGGTATGGGGTGTAATCAGCATAGGCGGATGTACAGACCTGCATATCATTCGGAATGGCACTTTGACGGGCCGAAGGTATGCAGACGAGATACTTCGACCTCATGTCATCCCTTACGCTGGAGCCATTGGAGATTCCTTTGTTTTCCAGGATGATAATGCCCGACCGCATAGAGCTCGTCTGGTGGAGAACATGCTTGAAGCTGAAACAATACAGCGTATGGAATGGCCAGCGTGCTCTCCTGACCTGAATCCAATCGAGCATGTTTGCGACATGTTCGGACGACGCATTGCTGCGCGACCAAGGCCGCCTGCTACTGTCCGAGACTTCGAGATTGCACTTCTTGATGAGTGGAACAGTATTCCCCAAAGTCTGATCGATAACCTTATCGCATCCATGGCAAACAGGTGTGCAGCAGTCTCAGCTGTTCGAGGAGACCACACACCCTATTAAAACTCATGCATCATGTCTAAACAGTACCCCTTTTTTATCGTTTACATGTAACCAAATTGTTGCCCTAAATCATCCTTTCATGTTTTTTCCATATTTTCAAAGAATTAAAGCTTAATTCCAAATTTTTTTACGCCTTTTTTCTGTATTGCGCATTGATATGCGTGTACTATGCATGGTATGCCAATACGTGGCTGTCTCACACGGTTTTCTTCACTTTTTTGCTTGCTCCCCTAATTGTTTTGAGCAGTGTATAAACAATCATACATATTAAAATCATTTTCAGTATACAGTAGCATTGAGAGAATATTTACACACACGTAATGCTTAATTTAAAAAAATCATTAATTTTGTTTCTTACAGACATCAACGAATGCTTGAATACATCTGCTTGTCCACCTAACACCCTGTGCAAGAATCTACCTGGAACTTTCAAGTGTGAATGTAAATCGGGATTCAAAGTGAAAGAAGAAAACCAGGATCCCAACGACGTCGGCTGTGAAGGTGAGTTTTTAACCAACATTCTTTTACGTTGCAATTTTTAAGCGCTGTAGAAACTGCGAAAACTTTCTTGAGTAATTTATAGTGCCGTGTTCTCATCCGTTCCCTTTTCAACATCAATATCAGCGGTACATTTATTGAAATTTAATACGCAAAATATGATATCCTTCCATGTTACGGGATTTGCACAGTTTGAAAATTTAAGAAAGATTTGCAGTTTCAATGGCCAAGAAAAGCAAGTTTAAGGATTGCTGCTATTATATCTGCAAAAGAAAGTGCCTTATGTTTCCCTCAGAGCTAGCGATAGCCTATGTTGTTGTTGTTGTTGTGGCTAATGCCACCTGTCTGACGTAGTCAGAACGAGGCCCACGAAATTCATCGTGGCAAGGGCAAGAGGTACGCCTGTCGACGTTTTCGGTTGACTATTAGAGACAACCTAAGGTCAAAATTTTATTAGCCTTTGTTTTTATTTACTTCACCGGAAATTATTGATGGTGAATTTCGTGATTATATATATATAAATCAAGATCAAATGATGTAAACGACACTTGAACTGTTACTTCATTCTTCTGTGTTTCCTATTAGTTTTTACTACACCCAGTGCGGTTTAAACTTAACTCAGTATACGAGACCTAGGGCCCTGAGGTGCATGAGCAGTTGTTCTGGTCAGTTGGTCAGTCTGACGCGAAGCCCCCGGTGTTAAGTTCCCAAGCAAGCTTGGTACTCATTTATCGACCCACTGAAGGAATGAAAGTCTGAGTCATTCTTGCCCAGCCCGGACCTCGGACCTGTGGCGTGAAAGCGCGATGCACTAACCACTGAGCTTCTCCAGTGCGGTTTAGTGCTTTATAATTACCATTACTCCGCTTACAAATCTTAAACACAGTCAGTACCCTAACTAATTCCTTTACTTGAACATTACTAATTCCAAGATCCGTAATCATCTCATTTATTTAGAAGAGCTTCATGTTAGGCTATGTGATTCATAATGAAAATTAAAAACCGAAATTTCAAGTTTGATGTACAAAGTAAAACAAATGTAAAATATGTTAATATGTTTTATAATAGTAGTTTTTATTTATTTAAGGTAATATAATAAGATAATAATATATAATTTAATACTTGAGTAAGCCAACTTGAATACTGGGTGGCTCAGGAGAAACCGGTACAAACATAGGATACAAGATCGTAGCTTTATAAGTATTAAATCAGCATACTTGGATAAAGGTGCACGATACTACACATAGTTGTTGCAGAAAGTCGGAAGCAGCTTACCCAAAACAAACTTCTACTTCCTGATGAAGAAGGCGTGGTTTCTCCTCAATGAATAAGTTAAGCAAAAGCCATTGTATTGATCAAACTTGACAAATATTATAATAATGACTTTTGTATCTAAGACAACCTGGTGGACAAAGTTCATCGGGAAAAAAATCAATGCACTTTTGATACACTTCGACAAAAAAATATGCAACTTCCATCCCCAACGTCGTTCTGAATATGATTCATATGCTGAATTTGTGCTAGAACCCAAACGGTTAGCATTTCGATCTCTACAAGACGTGTAGAGATAAATAACAATAGGTTATTGGGTTTTTATCTTTCATGTAATAATAAAGCCTTACTGTTCGTGCGATCTTAACTTGCTTTGGATTTGGCTATCCTGGCCATCCTGAGCAATATGACTTTTTCATTTACTACTTAACGATGGCGAAGATGAAGAAACTTTAGTTTTCCATTTCAATAAATTATCTTCTGAGTAATTATAATATGTGTTGGGTTGAAGCGGGTGAGCTATTTTTGCTGTCGGAAGGATAACTGTGTGATTCGCTCACGCACTTTTCCCCTCTTCCTCCCACGTATTTCTTCTGCAGGGTCCACATCCTGATCAGATGCTGTGTGCAGTGGTCAGACCTTTTTTGCTGTGTGTTATTTTCGTAAACGTTTGTTTAATAAATGTGCTGTCCAGAAAGCTGTGAGGAAATAATTTCACAAAAAGAACATCAATATGAATTAATGATTCACATCTCGAGTACACCATTTTTTTATGAGATTACCACTGAACGATTCATTAATTTAATGAAATGTTAATGAAGCAAAATGTGAGATCAAATTAAATCAAGTACGTTTTTCCTGCTCAGATACATTTTAGTTTCTTAATAATAGTTCCCCTCTTACTAATCACAATGTATTTTAGATGTGTTATTTATTCTCACAAAAATGCAGAAAAAAATAAATTTATCCCTATTAGTTACAGACTATTTTGTTTTCATTGATGCGTCATTTTAACGCTGCAACGTCTGTTGGTGTCTATTGGACACCGGAGCCTGTTAACCTTGTTCTCCTTTCCGCATTTTTGCAGGGAATTTGAAAACTTTTCGTGACTTTTAATCCTTTCCCCTGATGATTACGCAGAAAAGGTTTTGTGGTTCTAGGTTAATTTGGAGTGATTTTACAACTAAATGTACCTAGAACGTTTATCTGGTGTCGTTTCGACACCAAGGCAATTTATCATTATAAATAGATGTCGTTCAACAAAATATAATTCACTAAGTAAATACCACTAGTAAAACAAACTTCCCAAAGTCTTATCACACATTTATTTGACCTTGAATGCAGTGTTATCGGATTCACAGTGGGAATGAATCATTTATATTAAAATTGTTGTGTCTAAGTGTTTCGTTACATAGCATTTGCTTATCTGCTCATAAAAAAAATTTATTCGATTTTCGAACCTTTTGCAGAGCAGACATCCTGAAACATTGACTCGTAGAAAAGGTTTAAGTCGTGATGAAATTAATTGCTAATTTGTTGCGAAAGCTTTCTGGTAATGAATCCTACGGCGGTTAGCTGTCTTGTTCTAATTAAGATTACGATGAAGGCATAAGATTGAGTGAAAGTGACTGCAAAGAATCTGAAGAAAGTTCAGATGTAATTGATAATATTCTAGCAAATCCTGATATATATGTCGCTTGGGGGGCACAGAAAGGGTACCGCATAATAATAATGCTCCTGGCTGATTTGCGACTGGAAATGTTTTGCTATAAAACAGTGGTTCAACAAGCTTCGCGAAACATAATGTCAATGTCAGGTTTTATTATATAAATGATCATAATATTTGATAATTACATGAAATAATATGAAAAAGTCTTAAACCTATACCCTACTGAACAGTAGTCCTGAAATTATTTAGTTAAAACAATTACTTTATATATTTTATACCGCGGTGTCGAAACGATACCGGTGGACGTTTAAAGGTAATCAAAATCTCGGACGTTCTAGTGTTAAATCTTTCTGTGTACTTTTACATTCTTAATTGATTTGGGATCATAATAAAACTCAAATCATTCCATTTTATGACTCATTTTGAGTGTTGTATTTTTTTTCTTATGCAGATGTTAATGAATGCGAGTACAGCGATGCCTGTATCTCAGACACGACCGTCTGCTTCAACAATCCTGGCAGTTATGACTGCGTCTGCAAAAAAGGTTACTACTTGACGGCCCCTTCACAAGGACAGAATTACAATCCAATGTACAACACGTGCAATGTTAAAGGTAAGTTTCGAATCTTACGCAATTCTCGATATACTTCTGTAAAAAACAAAAACTGTCATTCTTATTAATGTTTTACATAGGTGAATTTTTTCCCCTAAAGAATAAAATCAGCACTAGCTTTGGTCTTACTTCTAAACTCCACAGCGAAGGAAAAATGTGTTATAATAAATTAATTAATTTAATTGCATATTATAAATCGTATAAGATGAAATACCTACAGTCTCACCCATTCATTTAGTATTTCACGATTATAAAATCTTATTTTAGATAATGGAATAACGCGCTGGCTAAGTGTGTTACTCTAATGTTGCATGCAGACGCCGTTTTTCTTTCTGGAGATCTACTGTATAAAACCATCCAAGATTCTTATGTGTTAATGATTAAAGAGAGCCCAAAACGTACTTCATTAAACGACTTTTGAAGCCCAGCAAGTTATTTATACATCTGAAAAACTTGCCGTATCACTTCTCGGCTATTTTAGTTTTTGAAACTCACCAAAAAGAAGATATTATATTGGAAGATATTATATATATATATATATATATATATATATATATTTCATTAATAAAAAATGCAATTTTTTTCCGAAAGATCTTCAAAAGAAATTCCAAATAGTATAATAATAAATTCTGAAGACAATCCAAATTGAGTTACCTACATGAAGAACTTATTTATTCAAGGCATAGCGAAGTCTTTTCCTGATTGATTTATACCAGTGGTTGCCGATGGGGGGTCCAAGGACCACAGAAAATCTGTGAAAAATCTTTGATGGTCCGCAAATATTGGGGGACATGAGACTAACAATGCGTAATACTGAATTTTTGTAAAAAGTTTTTTTTAGAAATCTCATTACTGCATAACTTTAAATCTTTAATAGGTGCATTTCACATCAATAAAAAAACTTTTCTTGTTATCATTACATAAATGTATTTATACAATTCTACTATTAGTTCATACTTCTCTCTATATATACAACAAAATGTAATCACAAATTTTAACATTAAGCGAGACATGAGGCCTAGTAGGATAAAATATAGTTGCCATACTGTTCAGACATTAGAATAAAGAATATTTATTGTTCAAATACAAAGCTGAAACATCTGAAAGAAAAAAATGTTCATTTGATCTGCGTACGGAGAAATGGAACAATGCATCTAAAAGTCAGCAGCACTTAAAGAAAGGTATCAGTACGGGATATGTCCACCGTGGAGTGTGATGCAACATTCCACACGTCGTACATACTTTTTGCACAACATTATCCAGCAGCTGTTGAGGCAATTTATCCCATTAATCTCTGAGTGCACGGATGTGGAAGTTCTTGTTTATCGGAGGATAGTTTCGACCAGCAACTTGCCTCCCCAAAGCATCCCACACATTTTCAATGGGGTTTAGATCTGGAGAACGCGCTGACCATTCGAGACGTTGAATATTTAGACAATCCTGAACAGCGAGTGTTCGATGACATGTTGCGTTTTTGTCCATAAAAACAAATTTATCACGACACCACGGAAAAGACGAACATGAGGAAGTAGAACTTCATCAATGTATCGTTGGCCCGTCATTTCCCATTCACAACCAAGGCGCGTGCGGCCATTGATCATGATGCCGGCCCACACCATGATACTGCATGTCGGATATCGGTTTGATGATATTTTCTGGACGATAAGCAGTACCACTCTCGCACCAGATCAGTTGGCGTCTACAATCCGATGACAGACTGAACCTACTCTCATCAGTACGCATGCCCAGTCCTGTTCAGTCCAATTGTGATGCTCACGACACCATTGCAAACGGGCAACGGTGCTGTCTGGTCAATGGGACACACACAACAGGTCTGCGTGCGTATAGTCCTCCCTCCCCTCAAACGTCTGGCAAGAGTTTTTCGGGAGATCTGCTTTCTTCTTTGAGGCAGCAAGAAACTGATTTTCCACCTGCTGAGCTGTGGTGCGCCTGTTCCTTTTTGCTGATAGGACGATATATCTGTCTTCTGCAGCCGTCTAACACGACCTCCCCGATACTACACATTCCAGTAGTTTTAAATGACTTCCACAGCCGTGAAACAACGCTGTGAGCGATGTCGAACTCCCTGGCAACATCTGTTATTTTTCGCCCTTCTTCGATCTTTCCAAAATTCGGCCGCGCATAAAATCATCTATGTGATGTCGGAAGACATGCCAAAAATTTTAAGTTGTCTATTAAATCTTTCCTGTAAAACTTTGACTTGAAACAACAACTGTCCACATCGAAACCTTTAAAGCTCTTATGAACGCTATCACGTGATGAACAGACGTGGAAAATAAATTTGCCTACTTCTTCTTCTAATATCCCGCACTTATTCTAATTTTCCACATTTTGCTTCCTTTCATTTTGTGGTGGCTATGGATGATAGTATTATCTGTCCTTAGCAATTGTCCAGCAGTGTATATATTTTTATCTTGTTCAAATTTTCAATCGTTAATAAAATACATTTTAAAGCGCTCAATTGAGCTGAAATTTTATATATTGATTACTTTGGATAACAATACGGTAATTTAATAATAATTCATAAAATTTAGTTGACTGAAACTAATTATTTAAAGAATTACACATACAGCCACGTTGGCTTCATTTTTAACGACTAGGGTAAAAACTTTAAGAGAATTTTTTTTCTCACATTTTAAAGAATTCATTTGAACTGAAATTTTATATACACGATTGTTTTGGATGAAAATACAATACTTTAATGATAATTAATGAAAATTAATTGTCACTTGAAGCTGTGATTCTGTCAAATGTATATACATATTTATAATTATTATATTTATTTAATAAAAAGTAACTAAAAAAAAAAAATTTGTTGATCTTATTTGGCATTGACTTAAAAAACATTTTTTTTGTATTACTTGTTTTTGTTTCTAAATTCATTTTAGTGATTTCCCAAATTTTAAAGTATACATTTAGTGGTCCATGAAGTCTAAAGGTTGGCTACCACCGATTTATAAAATATTCGCCAAAAGTAATGTTTTTCACAAACTTGAATCATTCAAAAAACTTATGCTGTAAAAACAAAAGTACTATGGAACTCGGTTCCGAAAGATCGGTAACTTCTTTGAATCGTCGTTGTTGACCGTGATCGAATATAAGAGGCCTGAAAATCTTCGAAGAATCTAATTTGAACATCGGTAATTCAACTTCAGAAAGTTCTACTGTTACGGGACAGACTCTTAGTGCGTTTCGATTTTTTTATCGTATTTTAATCACTTATAAGAATAAGAAACGTACTTTTATGCCAAAAAAGGTATCCATGACAACCTCTTCTTGTTTGGAATTTGTAAGAATAGATAACTAATTCTTCGATTACTTTCATATCATTATTCAAAAAACAGAAAAACCATTTCTGTCTGCTTCCATTTCTTTCTTTTTTTTAAAATAGTTGCTTTCTTTTAACTACCTTAATTATTTATATAAAAACCAAGTGACAGAGCAAATACTAATCAAAAAGGATTCGAAGATGTGCTGACATCAGACTATACACAATTTTTCTGTTAAAGCTTAAACAGCCGACTGTTATTTTATCATTGCCTAAACGTTTTTACATGTACAAAAAGTTAAACTATTCTTTTTGTAAAGGAGGGTAATCTAAACAAATGGCAGGCATAAAAATTTACACCTATATTTGACACTTTTTGGCTTCCTAATATTTCAAACAAAATGCTAGCAGAACCAAGGCATAAATTAAGCTGCTGGTTAATTAAGCTGGTTAAGAATCAAAGGTACTGACAATTCATTTATATGTATTTATTTAAGATAATTATCTAGCATAGAAACTCTTCAATAACAAAGGATCAGTTCAAAAGAAATATAATAAAATTATTTGTCAGACTTGAGCAGGTGCTTAATTTCTTTACCTTTAGAGTTACCTAAAGAATCATGAGTTTCACACACATCCCATATACACACGATACACCAATTTTTATTTCTTATATCACAGACATCTTTAGCGCAAATCTGAATACTGATTATTATCTCAAGATAAAAAAAAAGTGGTTAGTGGATTTCTCATTTTTCACAGTTTAAGGAAACTTTTCGAACAATTCCTTCAAATTTTTAATAGATTATTTATTCAATTCCTACAATTAGATCACACTATCTATATATTTATTTATTTATCTTGGTGGAATTTTCAGTCGTTAATAAAATACATTTTAAAGCACTCCATTGAGCTGAAATTTTATATACATTTTGGATGACAATGCAATATTGGATTATTTTGGATGGAAATACAATAATTTAAAAAATTAATAAATATTAACTGATTAAAGCTAATTATTCAAAAATTACAAACACAGCCACGTTAGCATCATTTTTGGCGACTTGTGTCAAAACTCGAAAATGTTTTTTTCTCACGTTTTAAAGCATTCAGTTGAACTGAAATTTTATAGATCCGATTGTTTTGAATGGCAATACGATACTTTAATGATAATTAATAAAAATTAATTACCACTTAATGTTGTGATTCTGTCTCATGTATATAATATTTATATTAATTGTAACTATTTAATAAAAAGTAGCTAAAATAAAATTTTTCTTTTTTGATCTAAGTAGGAATTGACTTTGAATATTTTTTATGCTACTTGTGTGTGTTTTTAATACAGTTAAGATTTATAATATAGAGAAAGTCTGGAAGGCTCAGATCAATTTCAACAATTTTTTAAAATATTTTGTGCTCTTTTGGTGGGTGTCTAACCACACTGTACTAAAAACACCGTTGTTTTTTATTCTGCATGGGATGTGTATTACATAAAAAATAATTATCTCTAAAAAATTTATAAATAATTAACTTTTTATAGAACTCTGACATAGTGTTTATAAATTTATCAATCAGATAATTAAATTGCACTCTATTTTTTTTCATTTTTTTAATGTTAAATTTAAAGAGTTCTACAAAGCGCTTCGGTTTTTTCACTCATTTTCGCACGTACACGTTCTTTCAATGGACTCATTTTCCTTTTGGATGTACAAGAGTTTGTTGGTATGCAAAAAGGTTTTGTCCTATGTCTTAACGATGAAAATATGAAAAGCAACATACATAATTAAATTTTACTTTTACGATAGAAATCTAACTTTTTGTACATATTTTGTATAATATAGTTAATTGTGTATGAAATTTGACAACCACTCGTACACTTTATTCAATTTCTACTATTAGGTCACTCTCTCTGTATATTTATTTATTTATTTATATTGGTGGAATTTTCAATCGTTAATAAAATACATTTTAAAGCGCTCATTTATGCTTAAATTTTATATACATGATTATTTTGGATGACAATACAATAATTAAAAAATTAATAAATATTAGTTGATTAAAACTAATTATTCAAAGAATTGCAAACACAGCTACGTTGGCATCAGTTTTGGTGACTTAGCGACCCTTTTGTCGACTTGTGTTAAAACTTGAAAAGGTTTTTTTCTCACGTTTTAAAGCATTCAGTTGAACTGAAATTTTATCTACATGATTGTTTCGGATGACAAGACAATACTTTAACGATAATAGAAATTAATTATCACTTAATGTGATTCTGTCCTATGTATATACATGTTTATTTTTATTGTAACTAATTAAAAGTAGCTAAAATAAAAAAAAAATTGTTGATCTAAGTAGGAATTGACTTAAAAATATTTTTTATATATTACTTGTTTTTGAATAATATATATTTCACACAATAAAAAAAAACGGTTGATGCGTCCCACAACTAACATCAATGCACAATTATTGCCTCTTAAAAAAAATCAAATGATACAAATCTATTACTTTTATTATTATTTCAGAAACCCAGTGGAGAGATGGTTCAATCGCCCTTGGTGTAATCTTTGCCGTGGGTATTGTCTCAGTCTCTGGTTACATTTATTACAAGAAAAGACGGTAAATATTTATTTTTAATAAATCTACTATTTATTTCTCTTTACTCCAATTATGTCTTCTATTTCAATGGGTAAATAACTCTTAGAAATAACGTACATAAGGGGTTGACAAATTGCGGCTTTTCAGGATTTTGCATCTATATGCATTATTAAAAAAATAATTATGCCTATTAAAAGTTGTTTCTATTTCTCTTTCTCTTTTATAACTATTTAGTGAAAAAATTACATGTTTATTTACATATACATTTAAATATTTGACTAACTTAAAATAGTTAAAGTTTGTGATTCTGTGTAGTATAAATTATTTTACATTTCCAAAGCGAATATAAAATGCCTCCAAGAAGACATACCTTAAAGTGATTTCCAGCAATGTGTGTTTCTTAGTTACATAACTGAGTTACATAACTGAGCACCCATAATTTTGGACAAGAAATACATTTCAACCCCCAACAAAAGAGACAAAAACAGCAAGAGTTTATGACAAGCTCCAAGGTTAATAAAAAGAGTACTGGAATGGTTTTGGTGTGCAAAAACAACCAAAATAAATTTGAATTATTAATATACGCATAAAATTCTAGAACAAAGCTCTTATGGTATTATTAGTAAAGGATTTTTTCACGTAACTTGAAATTTAAATTCACAACATTAGAAAATATTCTCGATGGTTGTTCTTGCATTGAGCTACAGAAATAAAACTATCTTCCACAGTTCTTAGTTTTTGAAGAAATTTAATATGTTACTTTGTGGATAAAATTATGCTGAAATATAATTTTAAAATATGCTAATATTGGAGCATTAGAGTCATAATCGCTACCACTACAAAAGTCTTGCCTCTTTCTTCAAACGCAAGAGTACGCATACAAATTGTTTAGACTCTTTCAAAAGCCAAGCTCTCTCTCTATTTTTAGACTCTTTGATAGTTTAATTATCTTGTTTCTCTTTAAAATTGTCTCTTCTGCCTCAAGCGTTTGCCGACCCCTGTATTAGAGGATCAAAAGGTCTGGTTTCTTCCAGAATTTCGTAGACCTTCCTTCTAAAATGCAACTGATTGGTGCGAAATCCATTGTTCCACATCTTAAATGACGCCCTTTGTGTTGCAAAATATCCAACCTTTAATGTATTTTGTGAATAATAAAAAGTCACTTGAGTGCGATCGGAAGAACAGGGTGGATGCGGCAAAATTTCAAAGTCACTTTGTTTTGATTCCTTAACCACCCCTCGAAAGGACTGAGGAGCAAATGCATTGTCGGCAAGAAGATGGACGCTTTTTAAGTTCATACCATGTCGTTCTTCGATCAAAGCATCGCGCAATTCGTTCAGTAATATACAATATTGGGAAATGGAAATGATCTGACACTTATTCCGGCAGTCTGTTAAGATGACTCCATGGAAGTTCCAAAAACTGACACCATGACCTTCCTTTCAGACTTTTGCTCCTTAGCCTTTTAAGGAAAACATGAGTAGCTGTGCTTCTACTCCTTGTTCAACTTTTTGTCATCTGGGTCATATTAATAAATCTCCTATTTATTTACAGTTAACAGGAGGCCATAAAATAATTGTCGTCTTACTCCAGAGGATCCAACATCTTCTTTAACAGGTCGCGCCGTTTTTGCTTTTGAAAAAGTCAATAATCGTCGAAAACAAAGCGTTGGAATTTTTTACACATGAATAATTATTCACAGACTACGCTAACAAAAGCAGTCTCATTCATGAGTATTTGGACGGTTGCTATAAAATCTTATAGGATAAAGTCCTCCACTTTCTTCCCCAGGGCAACAGCATCCATGAGATTCCGCTTCTTGGAAGGGTCAGTTTGAAAGTTCTTTTTGTATCTCACGACAATGTCACGTGACAGGCTTTCATTTCCTTAAGCAGTCACCATTTCATCGAGGTTTTTTGGCACTGGACCTTTTCAAATGAAGGAACTTAACCACGCTGAGGGCCTCTGTCTGTTCCATACTGCACAAGTTACTTCAACCCCACGGCCTCCTAAATAAATAAAAAACACCATTAATAGCTTCACGTCATATATTTAAGGATTATTGGATCAATTAATGTCGAGAATAAATTTTATCAATTATTTTTATTGCTGAAAATTTTATGATTTCTTTATATATAAGCGCATTTCATGAACTATATTTTAAAAAATGGATATGTACTGTGGCCAACCCTTTGTATTTATACATTTTGATATAGTTTTTAAACAAGGCTGCAAAAATACATACTCAAAATAATATTGAGTCAATTTAAATAATTAAAAATGATACTAATAAAATTTTACTATAGTGTAATGATAAGTTTCTGATAAATTAATAATTTTTAACATAAGTTAACGTTATATCAGCACAACGTTATTTTTTATCTCAAAAAGGAATTTAATCAAAAAAATAATATTTATTTAAATACAAAAATGAACGCTATTGAAAACACTATTTATCTTAATCAACAAAATTTTATTTTGTTTCTATTAAGCAAGTTTTACTAATTATTTATTGTTTTCCTCAGGCCCATATTAAACCCTCAGTTTTAATAAGCCCTATATTCTTTTCTACAATTTGCCAATAATAGAAAAAGATTTAAAAAGAGATTGAAGCTGTGTTGAAGCTTATCGAAGAGTTTTGAAAGGCACTGCATAAATTTCCAAATTTTAAAATTAAAAACTGCTACATTTTTTTTCAAAAAATTAATTTTGTAACGTTTAACATTTATTCTGTTATAAATGTAACAACAATATACAACATAAAATATTTTTTTAATAAAAAAGTAGATTAAATCCAAAAAATATATTTTCACAAAAAATTATTTTATGTTAAAATTAGAATATCTTAGTAGTAGACTTTTTCTTATTTAAAAATGTCGCACAAGGGCTTACGATAGTATACAAAATCCAAGCATTCGATATGAAATTAAACATTCAAATAGAAGCTTTTTAATCGAAATTTATGTTATTTGACATTTAAGAAACAAGATTTCTTAAACAAACAGATACGAGTATACATCGTTGTTTTTTAGACCAATGTAGAATAAAAGTTTCATTTTTAAAATGAAATTGAGTAAACTTTCCTGTAAAATTTTGTGAGAATCTAAACCAAACTGTAATTTTTCTTTGTTTTGTGTAGGACCCAATGAAATTCGAAATCCAGCAAAGAGCTGATGTAATTTCGCCAACACGAACTCATCATTATAAGTATTTATTTTACACTTGAAGTTGTTATTTAGCATTAGTTATATTAATGTGGGCATGTATAGTTTTTCATAAAAAATATTATCGTAATAAAGCTCTCTTTAAGAAGGAATGTGTTCATTTTTATTTCATTCATTTTGAAATTTCTTTAATTTAAAACAAAAATTTTAAATTGAGTTACTCTTAAGGCATCCGACTAGGTTCGGAGACCAATTTTTTAGAAATTGATTATGCGAATAAATTTGATTGTTTTAAAGAACGTAAATAGGCTTTAATGTCATAATAATTAAATAAACAACATGTGTTACTCATTGTTTTTTTAAAAAAGTATTATTTTTATGAAAATATCTTATTATGATCATGTTTCCTAATCTTCCCAATTGTATAATTTTAATTACTGAATGTCTCCGTTTGCATGTGAGCAATCTTGTATTTTATTCTGTATTTATTGTATTTGTATCCAGTATTTTCCCCGTTTCTTTCCCCTTTTGATTCCCATTTGTGCCTATATCTTTCTACTTGAAATTTCCCCTACCACTATTGATTGAGTATTGACTTACGTTTGTAAGCCTTGTGTTATACTTGTCGGCACACAAGGAGTCTACCTAGAGCAGGGTGGCAAACCTTTATGGATCAACGTGCCATTTTTGAAAATGTTTAATGAGCTGCTGTCAAATAATGTTGACGTGGGATTATTGGGAAAAGAATAAAACTAAGTACTAGTAACTCAAAATTCTATTTCGAAAAAAAAAAAAATATATTTTGCACCTTATAGTAGTAAATATTTATTCATACGTGTGATTCAAATTAAAGTAATATTAGTGGAATTTCTGTTGCTGCCGACTAGATGAAAAACAACTTATATTAGGATTGGATGTTACTTTTAGTAAAATGCATGGTGAATTGGAGTCATCCGTCAAACAGTTTCAAAGTGAGTTTTTAATGCTATTCATCTCTGAAAATAAGGATTTGCAGTCGTGGGTAGATTAAAATAGGGTTAAGATAGATGACTCAGCTTCTTCAAACAGTTAAATTTTTCTGGAATGTAATTCCATGTTTCCGAAAAATTTCATTATTACCATTATTACTGAAATTACTTGTTAATATTTCTGTTTCAATCAGTTCCAACTTTCTCCTTTTATCAACAAATTTTTAAATTCACATTAAACTAGACTGAAAATTAATCAGTTGCTTTTTCAAAATTTCAATTTCCAACCAATCGAATTGGGACAAGTTGTGAGACCCCCCCTTTTCCACCCTGGAGACTAAGATTGAAATGAGGTAAATAATTACCAGACGACATTTTTACAATAACAAATATTTTTTATTCACTTGAATCAATTATCAACCTTCTAAATACAAATATGAATCTATATGTCTACGTCAATGTGATTGAACTTTACTATTAAATTAAATCACGAAATAGGATACTAATCAAATATTAAACTCACTATCAAACGGGTTTACCGGAATAAGAGGACCGAGTGATATACGCAATTTGAATTACTAACAATCATTAATTTTACACTAATTCTATTATTTATTTACTCTTATTATCGGCTAATTGATTTAAATATCACCTGACTTTTGCTACTTCACTCCTTTCCAGTCTGATCCACTTTCGAATGTAGATCGCTGCCTGATACTCAGCTAGAAACTAATCACATAATGAACTTAAATCTTCTTAGCGCTCCGTCTATGTAAAGGGACTTCTCCGCTAACCTACAATACTCTCCTTATATACTTTGATTCATTTTCATATCTCGTTTCCTCCTTTTAGAACTGGTTGAAATATACGCGAATTTACAATCCCCAAAACGCCCAAGAATATTAATGATAAAGTTCCGTATAAATTCGTCACAAAGTTCAGTTTATTAAATGAAATCATTCAGGGTACATAAAAAAAAACTTGAACGTTTCCGATAATTCTTTGAACTGAAAAAATCTCGCTGTGAAAACTGCGACCGATTACTTTCGTTTGTTCGTAATAATCTTATTGTAATCATACTGAACTTTGTTATTTTGAATTAAAATGCAAACCGTTTTGATTGGTGGCGTGCCAAAATATTGTGTCGCGTGCCATCAATGGTACGCGTGCCAGTGGTTCGCCATCCCTGACCTAGAGTCTCAAAAATACATAAATAAGTAAATTACACATTATGCAGTTTTAATTTCATTGATATACTTCTTGATCTATTTGAAGTGTCACAAACCGCAGGATAAAAATACACTGCTGGACAATTGCTAAGGACGGATAACACTATCATCCATAGCAACCACAAAAAAAATGTGGAAAATTAGAATAAGTGCGGGATATTAGTAAGAAGAAGTATGAGTATATGCAAATTTTTTTCCCACGTCTGTTCATCACGTGATAGCGTTCATAAGAGCTTTAAAGGTTTTGACGCGTGTGGACAGTTGTTGTTTCAAGTCAAACTTTTACAGGAAAGATTTAATAGACGAACTTAAAATTTTTGGCATGTCTTCCCGACATCACATAGATGATTTTATGCGTGGCCGAATTATTGGAAAAAGATGGAAGAAGGGCGAAAAATAACAGATGTTGCCAGGGAGTTCGACATCGCTCACAGCGTTGTTTCACGGCTGTGGAAGTCATTTAAAACTACTGGAATGTGTAGTAGACGGCACGGGGAGGTCGTGTTAGAAGTACGACGCCTGCAGAAGACAATATATCGTCTTATCAGCAAAAAGGAACAGGCGCACCACAGCTCAGCAGGTGGCAAATCAGTTTCTTGCTGCCTCAGGAAAGCAGATCTTCCGAAAAACTGTTGCCAGACGTTTGAGGGGAGGAGACTATACGCACGCAGACCTGTTGTGTGTGTCCCATTGACCAGACAGCACCGTACTGCCCGTTTGCAATGGTGTCGTGAGCATCACAATTGGACTGAACAGGACTGGGCATGCGTACTATTCTCAGATGAGTAGGTTCAGTCTGTCATCGGATTGTTAACTGATCTGGCGCGAGTGGTACTGCTTATCGTCCAGAAAATATCCAGGAAAAGGACCGATATCCGACATGCAGTATCATGGTGTGGGCCGGCATCATGATCAATGGCCGCACGCGCCTACATGTGGTTGCGAATGGGAAATGACGGGCCAACGATACATTGATGAAGTTCTACTTCCTCATGTTCGTCTTTTCCGTGGTGCTGTCGGTGATAAATTTGTTTTTATGGACGACAACGCAACATGTCATCGAACACTCGCTGTTCAGGATTGTCTAGACAGCGAGGGTATTCAACTTCTCGTATGGCCAGCGCGTTCTTTAGATCTAAACCCCATTGAAAATGTGTGGGATGCTTTGGGGAGGCAAGTTGCTGGTCGAAACTATCCTCCGACAAACAAGAACACCCTCATCTGTGCACTCACAGAGGAATGGGATAAATTGCCTCAACAGCTGCTGGATAATGTTGTGCAAAGTATGGTACGACGTGTGGAATGTTGCATCACACTCCACGGTGGACATATCCCGTACTGATACCTTTTCTTTAAGGTGCCTGCTGACTTTTAGATGCATTGTTCCATTTCTCCGTACGCAGATCAAATGAACATTTTTTTTTCTTTCAGATGTTTCACAGCTTTTGTACTTTCAGAACAATAAATATTCTTTATTCTAATGTCTGAACAGTGTGGCAACTATATTTTATTCTACTAGGCCTCATGTCTCGCTTAATGTTATGCTACATAGCAATTTGTGATCCGTCCTTAGCAATTGTCCAGCAGTGTATTTTAAGAAATACATATCTTATTAGAGCATTTTTTTAAAATTTGATGTTAATAATTTTTCGTCAAAATTACTGAATCTTCTATGCTAAAAATGGCTGCAAAATGTTATTAAATATAAATGTCTTAAAACCTGTGGATACCTGAAAGACACCTGAAACTTAACACCTTGAAGGGCCCATAACCTATATGTTTTGACTTTCATTGAATTTGATTGGATTGTTTTGGAGATATCCCGTTTTTTTCCGTGCACAAATTATCGTAAAAATTTCATTCCTTAAAAAACGCATTACAAAATATTTTTATAAGTTAGATAAAGTAAAGGCTAATATAAAAACAACTTTAAAAACTCTCAAGTTTTATGTGAGTATATTAGTCCTTCTTTCTCAATAATTATATTTCTTTTTTCCCTAACCGCCCAAATAATACAAAACATCAAACACCTAAAGAGCATTTCTTCTACTTACCTTAATTACACTGTATCATACACATGTATTCTTCTTATAAAATTATAAAATTGCATACAATTATTCAAAAAATACTTTTAATCCCGGAAATACGTGGAATTGCTTTCTTCGTTTTTTTTTCAAATTTATTGTAAAACATTTTATTGCTTTGAATATTTTATATATATCTTAAGCAAACAGTAATAAAAACATAAAATGATACAATAACAATTATTCCAGAAATTCATCATTTCTGATTGTATAAAATTTATGACACATACGTTTATTAAATTTGGTGCCTTGCAGTTTAAAAGTATATTTTATATTTCATGAAAATAGAGGAGTTTATAGTTGAAGAAAAATATAGTAGATAAATTACACTATTGTGTCAAAATTTAAGCAATAAAGTCATTTTTAAAAACATAGCCATAAAATTTTAGCAAAGGGCTTTTTGTGCGATCCGTTCAATTAAAAGCCACACTCAGTAGAAAATGAAGATGACTGAAATATTAGGAGCATATGGGGAAAGAACCTATATATCCAGACATTCACTGCAATTGACAGATCTAATGTACAATACGTTTACAAGAAATCATCAGAATGCTTTATACGCTGTAGAATGATTGGAAAAGAGGATAGACACTGTATGTCGAGTGTTTCCGATGATTTTGGAACTAACAAAACTGTTGTATCACCTTCTGAAATGCTGTAAAACTAGCTGTAAAAAAGGTTAGGGGGGTAGTCAAAATAGAAAGTACAAATAATGGTCAATATATCGTCATATAGGTGAAAAATAGAAACTAGTTATTGCACAATATTAGTCAAACGCTGCGTATGACAACCGGACGACAAGTGCTCCGATTTGCTGAGGCTAACACCTTTATAAGAATGACTTGATTATTCCATTGGCAACACAGTTTACAGTGGTATTGGATAATCTTTTGTTGAGTCTGAACAGACGTCCTAGCCTTTTCACCTAGCCATTGGAAAATCAGCATGTTTCTGAAAGGTATTTGAATAACAATTTGAATGTTACAACCTACCGCTCGGCTATTAATAACTCCAGCATTGTATATCCACTAATTATTTCTACAGACTGATTTATACGTGGGAATTTTATATATTAAAATGGCTTTTTCAATTTTCAAAGATTTTTCCGTACCCCTTGGAAAATCTGTATATTCATATAAAGATTTCAGAACCCTGACCCAGCTTTTCGTTAAAAACCTTTCCGACATAGGATATTCGTAAATTACTTCCATTAATTTGTTATAATGCTGGAACAAAAGATGCCAAAGCAAAATAAAAAAGAAGAAATGCTTTGATTTTTCTGTCAGAATTAGTTTTGAGATAGTTTGTTGCCTAAAATCTACTTAGCTGTTTAAAATAATGGAGAATACAACGTTTGTCTTTGTCCTTATGTAGAATGAAACAAAATTATATCTTTCCCTGATTACAGCTATTCTTGTGCTCGAGCTATTGTAATTAGATGTTTATTTGGATATATTGTAAGTACTGTTATGAAATTTTTATAAGACCATTTACAACAGTAAATTTCGTCGTGTGCCACCTGGGTAACTCGGAGAATGTCTAAGCGGTATCCAGTTCCCTCCAAGTATTCTTTAACAGGTCTTGCATTGTCTTCATAAGCATGCAACCTAAGCAATTTAGGAAGGATTATTAGCAAATTGTTTGTGGTATTTGAAATCCATGTAGTGCTTCATTGGATTTAGTAGGACTCCGTTGAAATGGCTGTCAAACATGTTCAGTAGTTGCTTCACTCAAACTAGGCCTGATATTTTTAAGATCTTTAATGTTGCCTGTTTCATTAAATATTTCATACCATCAATTTATTGATTTTCCATCAAGATGTTTGAATGCATGACAATGTTGAAATTTACACTGTGAATTAATGGGTGATCGCGTTTCGTGAAACTAAAGCACATATTGGTCGTCTTTCTCTTGAATCGAAACCATTTCGGCCGAAAATGATGACTTTCTTACAAATATTCCCTTCAATCACTCTTGAAGGAGCATTCGTGCCATTTACTGCACACACGCACAAAAAACTACTAAAATGGACCTATCCAATGATACAAAAGTTACATTATTATATTAAATGGTTATTTTGCACCGAATTTTTTTTAAATCAGTACAAGACTCTTAATTCAGTTTATATTTTCTAGACTTCGAGATAATAATTATCAAGGGTTTCTTTCAAAATTCTACAGCTGTGGGAAATAATCATAATTATAGACAACTGATACATTAGATGCCAATTTAAAATTGCGACCACATCAATACTGTTGACATAAGGAAGAGATTTTATTTTTAAATGATCCACATACACTCACACACATACTCTACACTTATACATAAGGAAACTCGGAAGTTTTCTTTTATATATTAAATCTTTACAAAATTTCAGGCATGATTTTCAAATGATTTCGTTGCATTAAATTAAATTTTAAGAACATAGTTGATATCAGTTATAATAAATTTAATGGAGAGAAAAGTTTTCATTTTTCTTATTTTAACACATAAAACAAATCTCAGAACAATGAATCAAAAAATCAGTTCTATTGTTCTGAAAAACAAGCATCTACACTACTTACCAAAAAGTAATTTGATACCTGTGATAAAAGAGTTAAACAAAATTTATTCATATTCAATAGTTGGTAGAGCCTCCATCTGAGGAAATTACAGTCTTAACTCTCCACGGGATACTTTCCACAAGTGTTTGGACGATATTCAGTGGTGGTTTCTTTTACTCGACTTGGAGAAGACAATCAAGTTTTTTCATCGATTTTAGAGGGTTGCTACACTCCTTAATTCGGCGATCCAACTCGTCCCATACGTTTTCTAAATGATTCAGGTCTGAACTCTGTACAGACAAATCCAGTCTGTTCACCCCATTGTCCTCACACCAATCTGTGGTGGCCCTCGTGACATGGCAATGAGCGTTGTCACCCTGGAAACTGGAAGTAACAATGATCCAACCCGCAAAATTTTCATAGCAAAGGAAGCACATTGTTATCTAGAACAGTGGAGTAATAGTAAGCTTTGAGCTTACCAGGAATTAGGATCAAGGATCTCTGTCCATACCACGAGAAATATCCCCAGACTATATAGTTCCACCTCTACCAAACTTTGATGTAGGCACAGTGCACTTTGGCAAAAGTTGTTCTCCAGGGCCAAACCCAGACTCTGCCATTCGACTGGTAGAGATTGAATCTTCATTCACCACTCCAGAGAACTTGTTTCCACTCCTCTACGGTCCAATTTCGAAGTGCACCACCTCAACCGAGCAGCTTGGTTGACTTTGTAATCAAGGGCTTATGGGCGGTAACATGAACGAGGAAACCAAGCAAATGTGCTTCCTTGTCGATGATATTTATTGTAACCACAATAAATATCATCAGGATACTTTTTAGTGCTCCTGGAGCATGTGGGTCATTAGTTTAGTGAGATATTTCCGAGTTTCTTCGGACAGCACTCTTCGGTCTCTATCTCTTAGTTTCGGGAATCTACCGGGTCGAACACATTCGGACAATCATTACATCTTTTACATTTTAATCACAAAAGACATTGCTGATTTTGGAATGTTTAACTCACTAGATATGTCCTTCAATAATTGTCGATTTCTGCGATAACCGACAATTACGCTCTTTTTGAAATCTAAATTTCGTGGCATCTTGCGTGCAACTGCTGTTGGGTGGTGCAATGGGGTGGCCCAGATAAGGACTGCAGATATCCTCATATGCATGGGTGTCCAAGGCAGATAGTGTATTTCGTTAGAAAATATGGTTCGTTTTTGTTACTTACAGCTTTTTCAGTGTAGCTGTATATTTTATTATAAAATAATTTTTCATTGAATAGTTTAAAATTATATTGCCAAATGCAGTTTGGGAGGAGGGGAAGCTAAGGAAAAATTAACTCAACTAATTTCTTAATAATGCTTAAAATACACTTCCTATATTTACAGCGAATGAAAGAAAAAAGTTTTTGTAGAAAATAGGATTTAGAGTGCATATATGCTTAAGGAAAAGAGGTTAAGAGCAATGAAAATATACTGAAATCCTTTTTATTTATTCGTTATGCCCTAAACTGAAAAATCAGTACAACTAAAATTAGTGATTTCAGAAAGAAAATACATGGTATGCCTTCAATTCCACTGAAAAAGTGTTGAATTAAAAGAAAATTGAATGACCAAGTGGTTGATTCATTATTTATGATCGATGTATTCAGGATCAAAATGAGAGTTATTACTGAAGGAACCAATGGCAGGTGATTAAGGCAACATTTGTGAGTTGATACTCCACTATCCAAACATCCACACTGTGCCACTAGAGGACTTAGAGTCTCAAAGGATTTAACGTGCGTCATCTCCTCTACACGAAAGGTCTTAAATAGCATCAACACTCGAACCCACTATTCGACCGCTACAACACCGTTCAAGAAAATGCGATAGTCATTTCTAAGCGACCGGGGTTGTATGATGAGGTGTTGTTGAGACTTCTTGCAATTCCTGATCAAGTCGACATTTATGAGAACAAAAACTGGACATTAAGAAGAAAAATGCTGATTAGAGGTCTTTAAAATGATCAGAAATGTCATTGTAATTGTATAAGATAAAGAAATGGAAAAAATAAGAGCGTGACTTATTTATATATCTTAATATTGCTTTTTTATATAGATTTTAAGTTGCTTATTACACAAGGTACCGTCAAATCATCCCTTTCTTTTTTAGATTCCTTTTAGACTAAATGATTCTTATTTTATTTAAACTAATGTGCTTCATTTTTCTGATGTGATTGTTTTCTGTGGCACATGAATTGCTTCCATGGGAAATCACGGTAAATTATTTGCAAATTTTTATCGAAATAAATTAATGAAAAATAAATTCTGAAACATGTACTTTATCTAAAAGAAAGAGTCACGATCACTACAAGAGTGATAACATTATACACGAATTTTCTGAAAAAGGCGTCGTTAACCTATAGTTCGCGTGCCACATCTGGCACGCGGAGCAATTTTCAGTGGCACAACATCATTTTATAAAGTTATGTATTACAGTTCTATCACTCTACTCATACAGTTAGATCTCTGTGTCCCTAGCACATTTTTAATTCTAAGGTTATTTTTTACTATCAGTTCTTTGCAATAAAACGATTCTTCTGAATCCATTTGCCTGTAGTTGGTGGGTTACGACTGAACGGTTTGAAGAAAGTTGCATTTTCGTTTTTGGTTCAACTTATGAATGTGAATAAATCTTAGCTCACATTGTAACGGGCTTTATCACACCTTCTCGCTAATCCTCTTGGGGAATCTTTGGGACATAATGTCATTATTTCAATCCAATCCTCTCAAGAAGAAAACGGGATATACAGATTAGTGAATAGATATATAACGGAGCTTTAGCATTCACGAGTTAGTTGAATAGAAGACGGATAGAAGCCGGATAGTAATAAAATGAAAGAATAACAGTAGAAGAATAGAATACAAGAAGAGACGGAAAGTTGAGTTGCTGACCGCCGTGAGATATTGGTAAAAGATTAATTATAGAAGCGAAGTTATAGAATGGACTTAAGCTTATTAAGGAATCTACGGTAGATAAAGATTCTGAGGTTAATTTCTCATAAAGATAGTGAGTAGGATTTCAGGCGCTATTTACTTAGAATTGATAATTACGTAGTATCACTCCTGATCATATCCCTCTAGTAAGACTTGTGTTACGTTGATCAATATATATTTAGATATAATAAATTGGATTTCTTACGGAGAATTTGGGTGATCTTTCACTTATTCCTACAAATCTAGGTCGCGTAGATGAGGCGATGATACCCCCGGGATGCGGGGTATCACAACATGAAATAAATTTTGATAAAGAAATTGCTTAACAACTGAACATTCAGAATCACGTATACTATGACAGTAAATGACTGGTTGTAGTTTATTTTTGAACTAAATTAATATATTTTTAGTGTTTGCGTTGTTGTTACTATTCCACCTGATCGACAGTAACATCAAATCAAGGTCCACGAGATTCATCGCGGTGAAGGGCTAGAATTGTACGCGTGTCGTTATATTTTAGCTTTGAGCACCATGCAGGTAACAGTGCGATTTTGATCAGTTCTCCCAATTTTGAAGGGAGAATACACCCACCAACCTCTCTTCCCCTTCCCCTTTAAGTAATAGTATTTTGTTAACCCTTTTTTTGCATGATGATGGAAATTTCCCTGATAACATTTAGCGAACAAAGAATTGTACTTAAAACAGATGTACTTTAAATTCGTTGTTGCTGGTAACTATTATCACGATTATTGCATAATAAGGAATATAGCTGTAAAAAAATCAAATTTCACAACAATTACAGCGGATTTGAACTTTTCATTTCGCGGTTTGTTATAGTTAAGAGAAATGTGCGATTTCCTGAAGATTTTGCTAATAAAAGCGATAATGAGTGGAAAAAGGTTCCTTTTTTGTGTTTCTGTTATTTTCTGTGTTCAATTTATATCGAATACTCCAAATAATCTTCCCAAAACCATGTGACATGACTCTATGCAGTTGTTTCACTTCTTATGTATGACTAAAATGTTTTTTACTACATGTTTATTTATGTTATTTTAGTAGAGAAATTTAGAAGGGAGTGTCATTGAAGATTATTATTGAAGAATTCTGACGACGAGTACTACGATGCAGATGAAATTAGAATAATGATAATAATAGTTTTTTTTAAATTATCATCAGGAATAAAAATGATGCAAATATGTATTACTTTTTATATATTTTGCATTGAACTTTACATGCAAACTTGCATGATGATATAGATATTTCCATCATACTTTTTTAATTATTTTATATTATATATTTATACTAGCTGGAATACCCGTTCTTCGCACGATTGAAAAATTAAATAATACAGATTGAAGAATAAAGAAGTTTTTAAAGAGTTAATTTTACGTGAATTGCAAACTAAACAAAAAAAAGCTTTTTGTATATCTCAGCTGAAAAAAAAACTATTCTTGTTAAATTTTAAGTCTGTAGATATAATAGCTGATAAAAAGGGGATTTTTTTTATAACGCCCCGTAGCTCTCTTTTTGAAAACACCTTCCTAAGACAATCTCTGTTGAGCAAAAGTAACACATTGTTACCCGTTTTGTGTAATTAACATTTAAAATAGTGTAAATCTGGATATGTAATACGTTAATATTAATTTCTGTTGTACTTATTTTATGTTAAAATTGCAAAATTCGCAAGCAATGCCGTTCCTTGCATTATAATGGCGATTCAATGGTAACATAACGAAATGTTGGTGATAGAGTCAAGTTGGCATCATTTTTGGCGACCCTGTTGGTAACTTGGCGATGGATTGAACGGTGCACAATTCAATATGCTGTAGTGCCAACTGGTGGGGATCTGTAACAAAGAGGACAGCAAAAAAACCTCCACAAAAATACACATATACATGGCAATTTTCATAGTAATCGGGTGAACGATCTTGAAATTATGCGATTTTATCTATGCAAAAATATCTACTTTCATATATATAGACTAGGATTTTCTTAAACATTTTCCTTTAATCAAGAGTATAAATTATATCACTCTATTTCACTCACACACACAAAAAAGAAAAAAACATACAAAGAAGGGATAAAAAAATATATGCAATACATTTCTGTCATGGAAAATGAAATACTTCATATCTAAGGAAATACTACTCTTGGTTTTCACACAAAACATTAAAAAATTATTATAACTCCTATTTTGCATAATATATAAGAAAAGCATTTTTTTCCACACTTTTGTATAGATGTATTTGAGGCTGAACAACTTTCTTTGCTTTAAAAATTTTCTCAAAATCATCTGGAACATTTCTATAGCGCAGTGTTTCTCAAACTTTCAATACTGGTGCTCCCCTTTTCAATCACAATTTTTATAGCGCCCCCTTATACATAATAATTTACTGAATGCAATAATAATGCACTTTTACGATAAAGCAACAATATTTATTATAAACCGTACAAATTTATGACATAAGTATTAAATTTTGTATATGTTACTTTTAAGCAAAAAAAGTAAAGTAATACGATAATTATTAAGTTATTTTTCCTTTCTCTTATTTTTAAATTGGAACATATTACAAAATGCGGTGGTTGCTTAGAAGACAAAATATAGATATCAGCTCAATATAGAAAATGTATTCAGAGGGTAAATTTCTTATCTTAAAACTCCTTTCAAAAAATTTGCTCTGTAAGACAAGCCCATGGAAGTAGCTAATAATTATTAAACTTGTTCTTAATTTAGTATTAATTAATTAGTCATAAAATACTCTGTGCACCACTCATACATTAAAAGCAGTGTTTCTCAAACTTTCAATACTGGCGACCCAATTTTGTCTCGCCCCCCTGTACAACAATAATGTATTTACTGCAACAAAAATGCACTTTGAGAGAGAGACGCTAAAGTTACAATACGATCTTAATTATAAACCGTACAAATTAATACGATAAGTATATTAAATTTTGTGTATATGCAACTTAAAAGTAATATATATTTTAAGAAAATTACTTAAAATATATATTACTTAGAATTATGTTATTTTTCTTTCTCTAATTTTTAAATTGGAACAGATCGCAAAATGATGTATTTAATTAAAGATTTATTTCCTTCAGCATTCATTTCTCAACGTACAAATGTCATTAGAAAAATAGTCTAGTCAATGTCGCTCTCTATCATATCCATCACATCTGGCATTATAGGGTATGTTTGCGTGAGTCTGGGCAACCTATCGGACGTCTGCGCAAAACATGTAAAAATGCTTTTCCTCGTACAATTCCAGTCAGTTTTGGTCGACTCGATACTCCTATAGCTACAGAATCTAGCTTGAATGTACATTTTTTAAAATTTCCACGTTAATTGTAATTCACGGTAATTAAGTATTTACGGCAGTAGATTAAAACAATATCATACATACATTTTTAAGTCGTAAGCAAACATTCGACCATAATAAAGAATCAACAAGTACACAGACGAACGAGCATGGTTCCGAAAATTAAATCAAGGCGATCTTCTCAAAAATACTTAAATTTTGGATTTACCACTACTGAAGTAAATGATGGAAAAAAAGCCCCTGCTCGATATGTGTTAAAACTTACAAATCTGTAGAACAGCATGTAAAAGTTGTTTTTAAAACCATGTAAAATCATTTAGTTATGTTGGCAAAGAATTTTTAAAAAGTATTTTCTGGATGAGGGACAGCTTGGTAGCAAGTTACGAGTGGATTAGGGATCTATTTCAAGATACTCTCCTGAAGGGCTCTCAACTTCCGAAGAAGAAATCTTCATAGATTTCCCATCCAGTGAAAAATTAAAGGCAATTTTTGTAATAAATCGCTCTTTAAATTTGGGGTAGAGGTGGATGAGGAATTATCTGTACTGAAAACAAAAGCACTTCGTATACTATTACCATTTCAACATCCTACCTTTTCAAACCGGATTTTCTGCAGTGGATGCCTTGAGAGACAAAATATCGATCTCAGCTAAATATGAAAATAACTCTTTAAGTGTCAATTTCTGATATTAAACCTTCCTTTGAAAAACTTTCCTCTACAAGACAAGCCCGTGGAAGTCCCTAATAATTATTACACTTGTTCTTAATTTAGTAATAAGATTGATTGATTGAATATTAACGTCGCACTGTTCAGCTGCACGAGAGCTTTTGACGACGGACCTCGTAATTTTGAACCATGGTCAAGTGACGTGGATGACACCTGAGCCTGGCACCCCTCTCTCTAACTACCACACCACCAACGGAGAAAACGTTTCCAACTCTCAACAGATTTAACGTGCATCGCTGCCCTACACGGCGGGTCTTTAGTGGTACAAGGCTCGAAATCGTGACAAGGCAAGCCACGATCGGATACTGTAATGTCGTGAGTAGCTATCCATCAATAATTAAGGATTAAAGGCTAATATAATATAAAAAATATTGTTTATTTGATAAACAATTCTTAAGGAAGTAATATTGCCAAGCCGGTGTAGACAGTTCATAGTCCATACTCAACGCCACCGGCGTTCATTGTCTTTTTCACTCCAATTTCCGGACTCAGCCCTTTTCTCCATTCAAGGCGGGCATCACTCTCTCTCTCTCTCCCACTCTCTTTCCGTCTCCTCTCTCTCTCTCTTTTCCGTCTCTCCTCCTCCTTCCGTCCGTTCTCTCTCCCGGACTCTCTTGTCCTTTTTCTCTGCTCTTTCTCCTTTCGGGTCTCCTCTTTTTTCCCCCTTCTCTCCTCAAAAAGAACCCTTTTAAACACCAGGGGTGTGTTCACAACACGCCCCTCGCTCTTTCTTATTCGCAGGTCACCAAAGTCTCTCTTGACCTCCTCCTTCTTCTTATTGGCGCATAACACGCCAAAACACACCCGAGCCGTCTGGCCCAAGGCGCCATAGTTCCTCGTCCACATCTGGACACACTTGTCCAACGCCAAAACACACCCGAGCCGTCTGGCCCAAGGCGCCATAGTTCCTTGTCCACATCTGGACACACTTGTCCATCACGCCACCTGTTTCTAGTATCCCTTTCACAAAACCCTAGAAAAGATGACATGATTATTTTGAGATAGGCTTCGCCTATTGTCAATGGGGCGCCGGCTCTACTTTACTATTATGGCGACCCGACTGTCTCTTTTCACTCCCTGAGTTCAGACAATAAACAATGGCCCCATGGCCACGTGCACTGGTCATTCCACAGCTGGTGGATCATAAAAATGCAGGGACAATCGATGACGTCGTACATGTCCTTGACCAGCTGGTGAAACCATAACACTTATCGAAAGATGAGGATTCACGACAATAGACTATGTCACAACTCCTTCCCCCTGAAAAAGGTTCATTTCACTGGACTGCTCTGGTCTCAGTTTGGTTCAGTTCGTAACATTTCACATCAAAGGGTCGTCTTATCAATGAGACCGATCAGGACAGCAATCCAAGAAACACATACAATCACAAGTAAATTAAACAAATAAATCCAAAAGTCTATAAAACTTATACTTTACACAAAAAACTTAAATTCCGAAACTTGGACCATTTTTTCCATTTCAAACAGTTACATCACACTTCAAAATTTAGGGTTTTAAAGAAATTAACTCAAATTATAATATTTCTATAATTCTAACACATCAATTGCTCATTCAATTGTGTTAAACATCTGTGAGCGTACACAGTCCTAAGAGATACAAAATATTTACCATAACACATAATTTCCTTCTACCTTACACCACCAACACATACTCATACAAATATTAATTCACACCTAGCACCAACTCTACGAATTACTCATTCCCATCTACTTATTCCAACGATGTTTCCAACGATATTAAATAAACAAAATAAACATTTATAAATTCCAAGCTTTGCAAAAAACATTAAAAACCAAATTTTTAAATTAAGAAGTTTAAACTAAAACTTTTAAAATTTAATTAAATTATGGCTATCAGCAAGCATTATCACAACCATCATAACAGGTTATTCACAATTCATGGTATTGTCTTCCATTACGTTAGTTATTGAGGAAACACTTTAATTGGGAATATAATTAACAATTCTCAGTAGCTCATGCAATGAATTTTCACTATATCTACATTATATCTACACGGAACAAACTTGCCCATGGCTCTAATTTACCTTTAGTCGGTCCGACTTCCGACCCAACCCTACTCAACCATTTTTAACACAAAGTCTATTTTCTTTACACGGTTTTCCAAATTTCCATCAGAATGTCTATATCGACCATTCGCGGTACTTCAATCGACTCTAACAACCTCAAAATCCGAGTCGTTAAATTACATTCATCATAAGCACAAAGAAACTTAAACCTCGATTTTTTAATAATGTACATGCCAACTGGCATAACGCATGTGGTGTGCTTCGGATAATTCATCAGTAGTGAACGACGAAAATACCACTTCCACAAATCCAGTACAGTCACCCACGATGTCGCGTTGATCTTTTCTACCAAACTTTCCCTTCTTAAAAAAATAAATCTCGGCTCGCGTCACCTGGTTCAAATTTCTATACTTCATACATTTGATACGCGGGTACGGGTATCGGTTCACTCTTCCTAACCAAACAACGGGCAGAGTACGATTTGACTGCCCTGCTATCTTAGCTATTGTATGATTTCGAAAACTTTCCCGATTCATTGTTAACTGCTTTTCACAACCCATTAACGTTCCAAGGGTATATTTTTCCTCGCAGCTATTCTCACAAATCAATCCTTCAGGGTTCGCCACTCCCTTATCTTCTTTCAATTCAATAGAGCCATGTCCAATATTATCCGGATTTATTACCCGCTGTGCACCCATCGTCACAGTTTTGACCCTTCCTTCACATACCCCTACTTTCATTTTCCCGTCACAATCACTACTCCTATTCACGTTGATTTCTTTCCTTCCACAATCTTAAATAGATTATTCTGTTCTGTCCCTCTCCACTTACTTCAGACAGAGGAAACGTTCATCCATCTCACTGGGGGTCACAATTCTCCTTTTCAAAATCACAAGACGTAGCGTTCTCCATGCTTTTATTAACTACCGGGTTAATTAAAGGCCTGCACTTATTAACCGGTTCACTAACTTCTGCAGTACGTTTTCCTGACAAAATACAAACATTTGCGAGATCGTTAATCCTATTCCCTGCCTTCAATTTATTTTCATTTAACTTATTACTGAGTTGAGCTCTCAGTCTTTGTAACTCAATTTCTCTAATTAATTTACGTTCTTCGAATTTCTTAATTTCCCGTTCTTCACGTTCTTCCCGTTTTTCCTCCAAAATACCCTCCAACAAACATTTAACTGACTCTTCGTCATAGTATTTACTTTGACAGATTCTCTTCTTAAATTCTATCTTGGGTAAAGTAATATCAATTTCTACCCTTAATTCTTTCGCAACCTCTAACAATACGTCTTTTCTTTCTCTTAACAGAAATGCCATGATGCACTAATACACACAAAATCAAATCTAAACTTAATCCTTACAAAAATTATACAAAGTCTCAAGGTAACCTAACAATACACTAGACCTAGACTTAACTATATTTTACCCATATGCGAAATATAAACACAAATAAGCTACACATCAGTGTTCTCCAATTCAACAAGTATAACTACCGTATACTAAACCGTACATTTCACAAATCTATAACCACAACAATACCCTTCTCAATACTGTGTCAACAAAACAAGTATAACTACTGTATACTACGCGTTTCACAAATCTATAACCACAACAATACCCTTCACAATACTGTGCCAACAAAACAAGTATAACTACTGTATACTAAATTTTACAAATCTATAACCACAACAATACCCTTCACAATACTGTGCCCACAAAACAAGTATAACTACTGTATACTAAGTTTCACATCTAAAACCACAACAATACTCTACACCATACTGTGCCAACAAAACAAATATAACTACTGTATACTAAATTTTACAAATCTAAAACCACAACACTAATATTGCACATTTATACACTTCATACAAAACTTAAAATCTTTCTAGTCTCTTATTGTTTACCAACGTTACCTAGTCATTATATTCCTTATTTAAAACATTTTACATACAAAATCAATACTCAGTTGCTGCCCCGAAAATTATCTCAATGAAAAGACTCACCTTCAAATTTGTAGAGGACACACGGGAACACATCTCATAACTGGCACATACAGGCGGGCACACTTCATCACTAGCAGGAACGGGAGACACTTGCATCCAGCACTTCTCACAGCTGGGAACTCCAGGAATTAGGCGTCATTAAACTCGCTTCATCACAATCACACCACGGCTGGCATTTTTTCTCTTCACGTAAAATAAAGGATTCGGGCATCTATTTACTTAAATGCCGGATCAACACCGCTGCCACCAATTTCATATATATATATATATTAGCTGTAACGTCGTAAGTAGCTATCCTTCAATAAATAAGGATTACAGGCTAATATAAAATAAAAAATATTGTTTATTTGATAAACAATTCTTAAGGGAAGTAATATTGCCAAGCCGGTGTAGACAGCTCATAGTCCATACTCAACGCCACCGGCGTTCATTGTCTTTCACTCAATTTCCGGACTCAGCCCTTTTCTCCATTCAAGGCGGGCATCACTCTCTCTCTCTCTCCCACTCTCTTTCCGTCTCCTCTCTCTCTCTCTTTTCCGTCTCTCCTCCTCCTTCCGTCCGTTCTCTCTCCCGGACTCTCTTGTCCTTTTCTCTGCTCTTTCTCCTTTCGGGTCTCCTCTTTTTCCCCTTCTCTCCTCAAAAGAACCCTTTTAAACACCAGGGGTGTGTTCACAACACGCCCCTCGCTCTTTCTTATTCGCAGGTCACCAAAGTCTCTCTTGACCTCCTCCTTCTTCTTATTGGCGCATAACACGCCAAAACACGCGAGCCGTCTGGCCCAAGGCGCCATAGTTCCTCGTCCACATCTGGACACACTTGTCCAACGCCAAAACACACCCGAGCCGTCTGGCCCAAGGCGCCATAGTTCCTTGTCCACATCTGGACACACTTGTCCATCACGCCACCTGTTTCTAGTATCCTTTCACAAAACCCTAGAAAAGATGACATGATTATTTTGAGATAGGCTTCGCCTATTGTCAATGGGGCGCCGGCTCTACTTTACTATTATGGCGACCCGACTGTCTCTTTTCACTCCCTGAGTTCAGACAATAAACAATGGCCCCATGGCCACGTGCACTGGTCATTCCACAGCTGGTGGATCATAAAAATGCAGGGACAATCGATGACGTCGTACATGTCCTTGACCAGCTGGTGAAACCATAACACTTATCGAAAGATGAGGATTCACGACAATAGACTATGTCACAACTCCTTCCCCCTGAAAAAGGTTCATTTCACTGGACTGCTCTGGTCTCAGTTTGGTTCAGTTCGTAACATTTCACATCAAAGGGTCGTCTTATCAATGAGACCGATCAGGACAGCAATCCAAGAAACACATACAATCACAAGTAAATTAAACAAATAAATCAAAAGTCTATAAAACTTATACTTTACACAAAAAACTTAAATTCGAAACTTGGACCATTTTCCATTTCAAACAGTTACATCACACTTCAAAATTTAGGGTTTTAAAGAAATTAACTCAAATTATAATATTTCTATAATTCTAACACATCAATTGCTCATTCAATTGTGTTAAACATCTGTGAGCGTACACAGTCCTAAGAGATACAAAATATTTACCATAACACATAATTTCCTTCTACCTTACACCACCAACACATACTCATACAAATGATTAATTCACACCTAGCACCAACTCTACGAATTACTCATTCCATCTACTTATTCCAACGATGTTTCCAACGATATTAAATAAACAAAATAAACATTTATAAATTCAAGCTTTGCAAAAAACATTAAAAACCAAATTTTTAAATTAAGAAGTTTAAACTAAAACTTTTTAAAATTTAATTAAATTATGGCTATCAGCAAGCATTATCACAACCATCATAACAGGTTATTCACAATTCATGGTATTGTCTTCCATTACGTTAGTTATTGAGGAAACACTTTAATTGGGAATATAATTAACAATTCTCAGTAGCTCATGCAATGAATTTTCACTATATCTACATTATATCTACACGGAACAAACTTGCCCATGGCTCTAATTTACCTTTAGTCGGTCCGACTTCCGACCCAACCCTACTCAACCATTTTTAACACAAAGTCTATTTTCTTTTACACGGTTTTCAAATTTCCATCAGAATGTCTATATCGACCATTCGCGGTACTTCAATCGACTCTAACAACCTCAAAATCCGAGTCGTTAAATTACATTCATCATAAGCACAAAGAAACTTAAACCTCGATTTTTTAATAATGTACATGCCAACTGGCATAACGCATGTGGTGTGCTTCGGATAATTCATCAGTAGTGAACGACGAAAATATCATTTCCACAAATCCAGTACAGTCACCCACGATGTCGCGTTGATCTTTTCTACCAAACTTTCCTTCTTAAAATAAATCTCGGCTCGCGTCACCTGGTTCAAATTTCTGTACTTCATACATTTGATACGCGGGTACGGGTATCGGTTCACTCTTCCTAACCAAACAACGGGCAGAGTACGATTTGACTGCCCTGCTATCTTAGCTATTGTATGATTTCGAAAACTTTCCCGATTCATTGTTAACTGCTTTTCACAACCCATTAACGTTCCAAGGGTATATTTTTCCTCGCAGCTATTCTCACAAATCAATCCTTCAGGGTTCGCCACTCCCTTATCTTCTTTCAATTCAATAGAGCCATGTCCAATATTATCCGGATTTATTACCCGCTGTGCACCCATCGCCACAGTTTTGACCCTTCCTTCACATACCCCTACTTTCATTTTCCCGTCACAATCACTACTCCTATTCACGTTGATTTCTTTCCCTTCCACAATCTTAAATAGATTATTCTGTTCTGTCCCTCTCCCACTTACTTCAGACAGAGGGGAAACGTTCATCCATCTCACTGGGGGTCACAATTCTCCTTTTCAAAATCACAAGACGTAGCGTTCTCCATGCTTTTATTAACTACCGGGTTAATTAAAGGCCTGCACTTATTAACCGGTTCACTAACTTCTGCAGTACGTTTTCCTGACAAAATACAAACATTTGCGAGATCGTTAATCCTATTCCCTGCCTTCAATTTATTTTCATTTAACTTATTACTGAGTTGAGCTCTCAGTCTTTGTAACTCAATTTCTCTAATTAATTTACGTTCTTCGAATTTCTTAATTTCCCGTTCTTCACGTTCTTCCCGTTTTTCCTCCAAAATACCCTCCAACAAACATTTAACTGACTCTTCGTCATAGTATTTACTTTGACAGATTCTCTTCTTAAATTCTATCTTGGGTAAAGTAATATCAATTTCTACCCTTAATTCTTTCGCAACCTCTAACAATACGTCTTTTTCTTTCTCTTAACAGAAATGCCATGATGCACTAATACACAAAATCAAATCTAAACTTAATCCTTACAAAATTATACAAAGTCTCAAGGTAACCTAACAATACACTAGACCTAGACTTAACTATATTTTACCCATATGCGAAAATCTAAACACAAATAAGCTACACATCAGTGTTCTCCAATTCAACAAGTATAACTACTGTATGCTAAACCGTGCATTTCACAAATCTATAACCACAACAATACCCTTCTCAATACTGTGTCAACAAAAACAAGTATAACTACTGTATACTACGCGTTTCACAAATCTATAACCACAACAATACCCCTTCACAATACTGTGCCAACAAAAAACAAGTATAACTACTGTATACTAAATTTTACAAATCTATAACCACAACAATACCCTTCACAATACTGTGCCCACAAAACAAGTATAACTACTGTATACTAAGTTTCACATCTAAAACCACAACAATACTCTACACCATGCTGTGCCAACAAAACAAATATAACTACTGTATACTAAATTTTACAAATCTAAAACCACAACACTAATATTGCACATTTATACACTTCATACAAAACTTAAAATCTTTCTAGTCTCTTATTGTTTACCAACGTTACCTAGTCATTATATTCCTTATTTAAAACATTTTACATACAAAATCAATACTCAGTTGCTGCCCCGAAAATTATCTCAATGAAAAGACTCACCTTCAAATTTGTAGAGGACACACGGGAACACATCTCATAACTGGCACATACAGGCGGGCACACTTCATCACTAGCAGGAACGGGAGACACTTGCATCCAGCACTTCTCACAGCTGGGAACTCCAGGAATTAGGCGTCATTAAACTCGCTTCATCACAATCGCACACGGCTGGCATTTTTTTTTTCTCTTCACGTAAAATAAAGGATTCGGGCATCTATTTACTTAAATGCCGGATCAACACCGCTGCCACCAATTTCATATATATATATATATATAAGCTGTAACGTCGTGAGTAGCTATCCATCAATAATTAAGGATTACAGGCTAATATAAAATAAAAAATATTGTTTATTTGATAAACAATTCTTAAGGAAGTAATATTGCCAAGCCGGTGTAGACAGCTCATAGTCCATACTCAACGCCACCGGCGTTCATTGTCTTTTTCACTCCAATTTCCGGACTCAGCCCTTTTCTCCATTCAAGGCGGGCATCACTCTCTCTCTCTCCCACTCTCTTCCGTCTCTTTTCCGTCTCTCCTCTCTCTCTCTCTTTTCCGTCTCTCCTCCTCCTTCCGTCCGTTCTCTCTCCCGGACTCTCTTGTCCTTTTTCTCTGCTCTTTCTCCTTTCGGGTCTCCTCTTTTTTCCCCCTTCTCTCCTCAAAAAGAACCCTTTTAAACACCAGGGGTGTGTTCACAACACGCCCCTCGCTCTTTCTTATTCGCAGGTCACCAAAGTCTCTCTTGACCTCCTCCTTCTTCTTATTGGCGCATAACACGCCAAAACACACCGAGCCGTCTGGCCCAAGGCCATAGTTCCTCGTCCACATCTGGACACACTTGTCCAACGCCAAAACACACCCGAGCCGTCTGGCCCAAGGCGCCATAGTTCCTTGTCCACATCTGGACACACTTGTCCATCACGCCACCTGTTTCTAGTATCCCTTTCACAAAACCCTAGAAAAGATGACATGATTATTTTGAGATAGGCTTCGCCTATTGTCAATGGGGCGCCGGCTCTACTTTACTATTATGGCGACCCGACTGTCTCTTTTCACTCCCTGAGTTCAGACAATAAACAATGGCCCCATGGCCACGTGCACTGGTCATTCCACAGCTGGTGGATCATAAAAATGCAGGGACAATCGATGACGTCGTACATGTCCTTGACCAGCTGGTGAAACCATAACACTTATCGAAAGATGGGGATTCACGACAATAGACTATGTCACAATACCTATACCACTCAGCTACCGCGGCCAAATTCAGTAATAAGAAATTACTTATAAAATACCTTCTTCAGTACTGATACATCAAACGTATACTGGCTGAAACACCGACTCTTCGCACGAGTTCATTTTTTTAAAATATAAAACATTATTCTTGATATAATAGCTGAACTGTAAGGTGAGTAAAACTGTGTGCACGACATTGTATATAAAAATGTAAAATGATTTTTTTTAAAGATAAATGCTATAATTTGTAAATAAGTGTTTAAAAGAACTGTAATTTTAAACCTCACACAATTAGCATTTAGAATTATAATGTTAAATTATGAAAAAGAATATAAAATTCCGATGAAGAATAATTGTGTTACTTTTTAACATTTAAGGCGAGAAGACTTCAAAATGTTTTAATCCGGGAGCAGGCGCGTACTCGATACTAACATTAATGGTAGTGCGGGGGGACTCAGTCACCCCAATCATTTGTTTAGAATTATTTTTACTGTACACGATACAAATCGGAATTCTAGTGAATATTTTAATTTATAGAAAGTATACTTACCTTCTTTCAAGGATAATTCAATTCTTTGATGATTTGAGAAAAAATCCAATAAAACTGAACTAAAATGATTCAAAAGTACAAGACCATAATAAAGGACGCAAATCAGAAACTTTTCAATTATCCTACAGAAATGTTAAACCAATCAATTCTTTTCCAAATATCGCAAAACTCAATTTACAATTTCCCGAATCGAAAAGCAAACACATAAAAGATGGGAGGGAACTAATATTGATAATAACCATACCATAAGATTCAACGTCAATAAAATGATTAGCAAACGTACTACAGCCTGGCTGAAAAGTGAATCATGACTTCCTTTTCTTTTCTACAAAACAGTATTTCAATAATAATTACAGTGGTGGTGTTTATCTTAGAATTTTTCTCAGAGTCTGGGTTTCGTTTTCTTTTAACGAGTAATATTTTATGTTCAAACATAATTAAAAAAATCTCTCATTGAGGAAATACAGCAAATAAAACAAAATGTTTTTTTTTCTTTAATTTGGTTTTGGGATCAAAGATAGCTATTTGATGACGGAAAAAGCCAAATAATAACATAAATTATGTCAGTGTTGTTGTTGTGTATTTTTTTATGGAAGAAAGCATCTTTCAGTTATTTATTTTTAAAAAAATCTTTAAATTTTTCGATAAGGGTCACACTGATGAGAAACACCGATAGCGTAAAAATAGAATTGGATGCGTAAATAAAACAAATATGAACAGCGATTATACCAAACTAGGAGATGAATATGACACATGTTTACAATTTCTTTCCAAATATTGGTAAGAAATCAAGAAACACTAGAATACTCTTGTTCTTGTTTGTGAATAACTTTTGTTCAGTACGTTACAATAATATGCATAACTTGTTCAAAGAAAAACAAAAAAAAATCGTGTTCATTGTTAACTCAAAGCATGTTAAAAAAATGTCATAAAAATGAAAAGGAAAAACACTCAGTGCATTTTAAATTCTTGATTAAATATCCTTGCTAACGCATAGTTTGTATTAATACTGCAATAATCTTTAATTAAATTTATTTTTACACACAATTCTCTTTCCACCACCATAAATATTGTGGAATAGATATCATCGAGATTCGTAGACTTTATGTTAAGGCAGTTCTAGAGAACAAAATAGTTCAACAAGAGCGATGCAATTTATCACTGAATCCTTAAAATGTAATTTCAACAACAGTAAAACTCGTACAAAAAATTCCAGTAGGTTCTCGCACCTTCTAAAGCACTCAAACACAATTACCAGTGTCTAAAAATACAAGAACGTAACGATGAAGTTTATCCACAAGCAATCACTCGGCTGCAGGCAATCGAACTGAAGTGAACACTTCAACAGCTGAAAGTAGTGCTAACTCAGCTTCAGGAAGCGACCGCTATTTATCTTTTGTGTGAGTGGCTACCTTCCACTGCTTTCTCGAATATTGTCTGGTCATATTAAGGTCATGATGTCATAGAACTCCGGTAATTTCGAGAAACATCCATATGGTCACCAAGTCTCCAAAAATTGGTATCTTAAATTAACGCAACACAAGAAGCATTTCTAATTTATTAAACATTCAAATTTAAATTATTTACACTATTTGAAGATAAAGTTAAGCACTAATTACCCAAAATTCGCACCATGTAAAAATGACTAGTTTGCATGATTCCATTTTAATTATTATTTTGTTCAGAAATGCATAAAATTACCTATAATTGCTCGTATGTTTTAAAGTGCATTGAACAGCATCAAGGAATAAAAACTTATTTTTATCAAATTACACTTTAACCAGCTGTGTATGTGTACCTTAGTAAATATAATATTAAATATAAGTCAAATGACTGGATGTGAAGTGTTTTCCATAGTAATAATTGTGAATTGCAGATTAGAATTGACTGATAAGTGCCGATAATATAAATACGTTCATAGCGATAATTTATTCCATTTTGTTCACGCGATTTCCGTCTCCAGATTTTATCACAACATCGCTGACATTTTAATTCACAAATCATCACGTTTTTAATTAGAAAATATCATAAAATGTCTGCAAGAATGTTAATAGTATTCTTACGCATATGCATTCTGTTTTCCTTCATTTTACCGATAACACGATCGAGTATTCTTGATAAGTTATTGGCATTCCATAGTAGATCTGTATATCACACTAAGATCGAGGAAACAACTACGCTTAAGAAAACTTCTGAAACAGACTTACTTCAAGAATTTGGTAAGAAAAATATGTATTTATTAAAACATTTTTTTCTTAAAAATGTTTATTCTTAACCTTCCGTTTATTCTTTTACATGTTAAACTTTACGAAATTTAAATTTTTTAGAATCAATATTTCCATTTACTTAATTAATTTGGTATGATCTGTACTTAACAAAGTGATATGTATGCATATAGATTCACATTACTTGCAGACACTTACATTTTTGACATTCAGTTACGAAGAGATTGAACCAAATATTAAATGATTGAGATAGATATATCTTCATAAATTGTATTATTATTTTGTCTATTTTATTATATTTTTATGTTATACAGTATTTATATTCAAAAAAGTTTCAAAATTAACTATTTCATTCTCAAAAAGTACAGATTATTAACTCACATTCCTATTTGGACACTCTGAGCTCACAGTTAGTAGTAATATCAAATATTCAAATAACAGAATCATCACAAACGCTGTCTTCCCGTTGTATGAAAGAAAAGTACATACATATTAGAATAGACTTTCAGATAAAAAAATTTATTGTTAATTAATGTATATTCTGGCTTCTTTTTGCTGTAAAATACACCCCTCCCACTTTGTTTTCCCTGTTCTGAAGGTTAAACCGAGAGGCTGCAACCCGATTGGCCGGCGTCGTCCATTTCACCCAAAGTTCTTAAACCCTCGAGCAGCTCTTATTCCGTTCCCGTAACGTAACGTAAATTAGAATTTTCGGGTGCCAACGGGGAAGGCGTTTATACCCAGTGTGAGAAGAAAAGGAAAACCATGTAAGAAAATTTTTAAAAATCAACAACCCCTCAGAAGGAGGGGGGGAATGAACGAAACGCCGGCGATGAACACCGAACGAACTGGGCGACGAAGCGACCCAGAAACAAGTTGGCGTCGAAGCGGCACGTATGAAGGAAGAACCAGGAAGGAATCAATCGCCAAAAGGGATAATGGAGGGCGGAGGTGACAGTCAGAACTGACCCTGTTTCAATTTGCAGTAGAGCGTTGTGTGTTGTAGATGTATGAAATTAATGTTTATTTCTTCAGTTAAGGTGGTTTGAGCGGGATCTGCCATTTTGCTGTGGCGTATGCGTATTTTAATTTAGGATGTGGATAAGCGAACATTGTTTACGCTCGAATAATTGGATTGTCATGATTTTCAATTGACATGAAAACATTCCTAGCTAACTTAGTGATGGAACTAGAAATCGGCTCCATGTGTAGATCGTAATAAATAACATCATTTCTAACGTACCAAGGTGCGTTAGTCATGAGGCGAAGAATTTTATTTTGTATGACTTGAATTTTTTTCATGTGGGTGGCAGCCGCTGCTCCCCAAACAGGAGAAGCATACGTTATAATTGGGCACAAAACTTGCTTGTATAAAATCACTTTGTTTTCAAGGGATAGAGGAGAATTCCTCCAAACAAGGGAGATAGCTAAATGAATTCATCCCCAGAATCTTTCTGAGAGATAGTCGGTATGCTTTTTGTAAGTTAAGCGGCTATCCATGTGTAGAGAACCAAGTAACAAACTACCGAGACCCACTGTATGTTGTCATCAAATAAAGTGAGTTGAGAAGGGGGGGTCGATGACTCCCCATTTCCTGAATATGATTGCTGGTGATTTGTCAACGTTAATTGCAATTCTCCATTGTGTGAGCCAATCTTGTAATTTGTCAAGGAAGTTTTGCATGTTTTTAAGTGTATATTTGAGCTGGGTACCTTGCGTAAGCATGGCGGAATCCAGGCATCTCTCCAGCTATCACCCACTGCTCAGACTGACTGAAAAGTTCTCTTCTGGATATCAGAGAGGCAGGTCCACTGGAGCTGTCTTTCTAGACATTCAGAAGGCTTTTGACAATACGATCTGAATTATAAACCGTACAAATCAATACGAGATAAGTATATTAAACTTTGTATATGTAACTTTTAAGTAATATATATTTTAAGAAAACTACTTAAAATATATATTACTTACTTATTGTTATGTTATTTTCCTTTCTGTAATTTTTAAATTGGAACAGATCGCAAAATGATATATTTAATTAAAGATTTATTTCCTTCGGCATCCATTTCTCAAAGTACAAATGTCATTAGAAAAATAGTCTGGTCTATGTTGCTCGCTTTCATATCCATCACATCTGGCATTATCGGGTACGTTTGCGTGAGTCTGGTCAACCTATCGGACGTCTGCGCAAAACATGTAAAAATGCTTTTCCTCGTACAATTCCAGTCAGTTTTGGTCGACTCGATACTCCTATAGCTACAGAATCTAGCTTGAATGTACATTTTTTAAAATTTCCACGTTAATTGTAATTCACGATAATTAAGTATTTACGGCAGTAGATTAAAACAAAATCATATATACATTTTTAAATCGTAAGCAAACATTCGACGATAATAAAGGATCAACAAGTACACAGACGAGCCTGGTTCCGAAAATTAAATCGAGGCAATTTTCTCCAAAATACTTCTATTTTGGATTTACCACTTCTGAAGTAAATGATGGAAAAAAAGCCCCAGCTCGATATGTGTTAAAACTTACAAATCTGGAGAACGAGTGGATTAGGGATCTATTTCAAGACACTCCAAAAGGGCTCTCAACTTCCGAAGAAATCTTAATAGATTTCACATCCAGTGAAAAATTAAAAGGAAATTTTGTAAAAAATCGCTCTTTGAATTTTGGGTAGAGGTGGATGAGGAATTATCTGTACTGAAAACAAAAGCACTTCGTATACTATTACCATTTTCAACATCCTACTTTTGTTAAACCGGATTTTCTGCGGTGGATGCTTTGAAGACAAAATATAGATCTCAGCTAAATATAGAAAAATAACTCAGAGTGTCAATTTCTGATATTATAAACCTTCTTTTGAAAAACTTTCCTCTACAAGACAAGCCCGTGGAAGTCCCTAATAATTATTAAACTTGTTCTTAATTTAGTAATAAGAAATTATTTATAAAATACCTTCTTCAGTACTGATACATTAAACGTATACTGGCTGAAACACCGACTCTTCGCACGAGTTCATTTTTAAAAATAAAACATTAATCTTGATATAATATCTGAACTGTAAGGAGAGTAAAACTGCGTGGAAGACATTGTATACAAAAATGTAAAATGATTTTTTTAGATAAATGCTATAATTGTAAATAACTGTTTAAAAGAACTTTAATTTTAAACCTCACACAATTAGCATTTAGAATTAATGTTAAATTATGAAAAGAATATAAAATTCCGATGAAGAATAATTGTGTTACTTTTTAACATTTAAAGCGAGAAGACTTCAAAATTTTTTAACCCGTGAGCAGGCGTACTCGATACTAACGCTAATGGTTGTGCGGGGGGACTCAGTCACCCCAATCATTTGTTTATAATTATTTTTACTCTACACGATACAAATCGAAATTCCAGTGAATAATTCAATTTAGAGAAAGTATACTTACCGTCTTTCAAGGAATATTCAATTTTTCTTTGATGATTTGAAAAAATCCAATAAAACTGAACTAAAATGATTCAAAAGTTCAAGACCTTAATAAAGGATACAAATCAGAGACACTTTTCACTAATATTACAGAAATGTTATTTGCTGGCAAAGCTGTCATATTTTGTTCAAGTTATTGTAGTTTTAATGAGCTTTCATGATCGAGTGAGTGAATATTAACGTCGCACTTTTCAGCTACACGAGGGCCTTTGGAGACGGACCTCGTATTTTTGAGCCATGGTCAAGTGACGAGGACGATACTTGAGCTGGCCTCTCTTTTAACTACATCACCACACCAACAAGAGGACGTTTGAGCTCTCGACAGATTTAACGTGCATCTCTCCCCTACTCGGCGGGTCTTCAGTGGTACTGGGCTCGTGACACCTTTGGTGATCAACAAATAGCAAGTTGAACTTTTTCTTTCTTGTGTCTTTTTGACAAGGCGAACTGAACTTTGTGGTACACTTATGGCTTCATATTTTAAGTTGATGGAGTTCTTTAGGAAGCATTTGAAAATTTTCCATTCGTTTCATGTTCATCGCGTTTCTCAATCATGAATAATATGCATTCTTTCAACTTCCTTCAATAGAGATAACAGATGTCCCGCGCCACTGCTCCCGGGTTAAAAGTGTATTCAGAAAAAAATACGGATGATACGTCTAAAAGGGATTATGACGTTTTTCACTATGCTTTATATGTTTGTGAGAATACTCATAAAAATATAAATCTTGGTCAAATAATCCTTCAAATCCAGTGGCGTAACGGGGAACTTTTGGACTCCCCTGCAAAGTCAGGTTTGTGACCCTCATGTTGAATTTTACAAAAGGTAGGCACTTGCCTCAGTCAGGCTTTGAGCCCCTTTAGAACCCTGGGCCCCCCGCGATGCGGGGGTTGCCGGGGTGCACGTTATGCCACTGTTCAAATCAATCAATTCTTTTCATAATATCATAAAACTCTTTATTATTTATAATTTCCCTAAGCGAAAAACAAACACATTAAAGATGGGGCGGAACTAATGTAGAACTCTAACTATACCAGTAAATTTGAAGGCCAATCAAATGATCAGCAAATGTATTATGCAACCTGGCTGAAAAGTGAATCATATCTTCATTTTCTTTTTCTACAACTAATGTACAGTATTTCAATAATAATTGCAGTGATGAATTTTTTATTATCTTAGAATTTTTCTCAGGGTCTAAGTCTTTTTTTTAACGAGTAATATTTTATGCTAAAACGTAATAAAGAAATCTCTCATTGAGGAAATACAGCAAGTTAAACAAAATGTTTTTCTTCTTTAATTTGGTTTTGGGATCAAAGATAGCTATTTGATGACGGAAAAACGCCAGTTGATAAACATAAATTATATCAGTGTAGTGTTTTTTTTTATTATGGAAGAAAATATTTTGTTTTACTTCTCTTTCGGTTATTTTTTTTAAAAAAATCTCTAAATTTTCGATATGCTCGCCCCCCCCCCTTATAGGGGCCCCACATTTTGAGAAACACTGCATTATACAATCACCAAAGCTCTCAATTCACACCTGCATCTTCTCGAAAACTTTTTCAACATTTGGAAAATTAAAATTAATATCGATAAAACAATCGTAGTACTCTTCACCAGGAAAAAAACCCTTTCACACCACCAACTCTGTATTCCACACCAGTACACTGGTCTCAGAGCACGAAATACCTAGGACTTATCCTAGAGAAACATTTTCATGGAAACAACATATTATGAACCCGCGTAAAAAATTCCGGAACGCATTACGCTCCTTTCTTCTTTACACTGCCGTCTTGCGGCCCATTTTAACTTATGGTTGCCCTGTTTGGGGCTATGCAGCTAATTCTAATATCAAACTTTTGGAAAATGCTCAAAACTCTCTTATTAGAAGCATAACTAGAGCATGCAGGTTCACCAAAATTAGAAAAATTTATTAAGTCCTTATAAAATTCTTACTTTTAAAGCTTATATTCAAAAATTACGTAAAAAATTTTTCGACAATCTCCCAAACATCAATAATGCAAAATTCAAAATCTTGAAAATTATGATCCCAACGTTAATGAAAAGAGGCCCAGAAGAATTCTTCTGGACTCGTACAATCCTCCTTAACTTTAATTTGCTGTCATTCCCATGTGGCGAATGACCCCTTCGAAATGCTAAATTTTCTTCTCTTAATTTTTTTATTTTTCATTTCTCTTATTTTTCTGCGACCCACACAGGCAATCCAACTTTTTCTAAAACTTTTAAAATCTCCTTGACACCAGGACAGCGAATAGAGTACCTGCTCATGACCAATAGCAGACGAGCTTCTCGTCTGCTTGCTCGAATTTGATTTACTAATACCGCTGAAAGCAGCCAGCTTAGCCACTCACACTTTCTCCTTCCGCGTCCACCAATCAGGATGCACAGACTCCGCCTCTCAACGGCAAGGGCCCAATACAATCAGTATGATACAGTATGAATACAATCAATGATGTCCAGCGACTAGCTCTCATTCCGAGTGACGATTTCGACCGTGCGGGTCACTACACGCGGTCACTTTTTCACCCTCCACCAAGCTTTCCACGTAAGCGACTCGGCTTGCCGAATCGCACAGTGTTTGGCGCAGGCTAGCTCCTCTACGGAGCTCTTAATTTTAAAGTTTTATTCTCATTCTTGTTCATTAAATTATTCTAAAGTATTTATATTTATCCCTCTTTAATTCTTGTAGTTATTGATTGGAAATTTTCTATTTCAAGCACTATAAACTTAATTCTATGATTTTAAATTCGTATATAATTAATACTTATTAAAATGCAGTTCTGGGCTAAGGCAAAACTGAAGCAAAAAACTCACTCATCAAGTCAAACAGATAAGAGATGAAGTTTACTTCGGGAAACAGGTACTCCGACAACCCATTCTATGTATATAAGGGTTAAACATGATTTTCTTTATTTTATATGTTATGGGGAGACACTGTTGCTTTATGGAATGTTTTTAAAGATGCTGTTTAATGGATATGTGTGCCGTAACATCCAAAATTTATACTAAAATTGGAGGGTTTTTTTTACCAGCAAATGTGTTTTAACTTTAACTTGGGTGCTTTGAAATAAGACGAAAACAACCTTGATCATTTTCCAGATGATCTTATGGATGAGGATTTTGGTTCCCTTCCATTCTTTCCAAAAAGCTATCCGCAGTGTATCTTTTATAGATTAAATTTCTTGCGCGTATAATTGTTTTCCTTTTCCTTGCTTTGCGATTTCTGTGCACTTGCACTATAACAAGATTTAATATTTTTGTTTAAATATTTTTAATTGCATGAATATCCCATGCTTACCAACTTTTAAAAACTTGTCACCGACAATACTAAACCAAACCTATACGTATATCTAATACTAATTTTTAAAAAATTATAAGTATATTTGGGAGATAAAAATAAGAAAGTCATAGCCATAGTCTGCTTTTTTAGCATTAAATAAATAATATTTCCAAAGTATTTTGTTATATATAATTACAATATTACAATAATATCAAGTTATTATTATTAAACTAATAATAACGAATGAAACACAAAAGGCAAAGAAGATGGAAGAAGACGCTTGAAATGTGGCTCAAGATGAGTTGCAAAAAGAAAAAGAAGTTCAAGTTACCTGCGCCAATCACGACATTCTCAACGTTGAGTTTGATTTATCCATGACAAACTAAAAAATAGCCCGAGTCACTTTGGATGTTTCAAAAGTATTCTTTACGAGATCGTCGAGACTTCGATTGTGTAGGTCCAGATGTATTACCAATGATCAGCTCATCACTTATTACTTGGAAAGGGGGTTGCCCGTAGTTACTTGAATTTGGGTCTCAATTAATGTTTAAAGGAAATCTCTTTCACACATTAACCTCTTAAAGTAAAGTTAGTAGGACATAGAATTGATCTGATTTTCTTTTTCCTTTCTAAAAGGTATCATGTTTGTACTGGACACTGAAAAGAACGCAATTTAGTTTTAGCAAGAACTTCTCTTTGAAAGGGTATAGTTTTGAAATTTTTCCCGGGTTTTCTCCAATTTAGTCTTTTGATTTGATCCTCTCTCACCAAAACAATACTTCCTCCACTTAAGGGGTATCTTCCTTTTTTTACTTTTCTCCTCTCTTTCATTCGACTCATATTTTTTTTTCTCTCGGAAAGCACAAATACCTTCAAAGCTTTCATTTCTAAATGTTTCTATGAGACTAGTTTATTATTATTATTATTAAACTGTTTTTTATTTATATTTTCTCATGAGCCGTTTAGTTTATAATATAGACCTCGGAATATAAATACAGGTTGGGTCAGAAAAATTCCATTTTACAACTACAACAACTTTTTTCTTCTACACCTCAAAAGATTTCTATGCATTTTTAGGCAACCCCGTTTGGAAACTACTGCTTTACAAGATGATCTTCGGAATCCTAAGCAATCAATTTACCTATCGGTTATTAAACTACTGATCTACCAAAAAGAATGCTTCAAATGCCTGTACAAATGTTACAGATAAGAAGCAAAAAATAATTCCTATGCCTAAGATTTTAGGTTCTATCACTTTTTACTCCTTGTTCCACACAAAATGAACGTTGTCTGTACTTCTTGCGCGTGCGTCTATCCCTTCAGGATGATATATCCTGTTTACAGCTTCACTCGTTTTGCAGAAAGATGTCCATAGCAAAAACATCAAACTTCTCGAGATTTTTATTTTATTATTTTTTTTTGGCTTACCGAAGCTGATTATTGTAATTATAATACTTTCAACTTTCAGAATGTGGATGTAAAAAGGGGAAATGCGTGAATGAAAGTAATCGACAGATGTGCGTTTGTGATTCGGGCTTTCATCAACTTGACAGTTTTACATGCGAAGGTAATTATTTATTTTTTTCTATTTTGAAAATACCAATGCCTTCCTTGAAAATAATATATTTAATGCAAATATTTTTTCTACATAATTACTAATATCATTATAAGGTGTATGAAGCATATTTACTTTTACTCTTTTTTAATATTTTTGTGTTATATTTAATCACTTTTTTTGAATAATTTTCAAAACTGCATTAGTTTTTCTTTAGCTTTTTTACGAAACCTAAATTAATAGCACTCATAGTCATAGCGCCTAAGATTCTAAAACATCGCTTTCAAGCCTTGAATCATTGAGTGGAAACTCCTCAAAGCGAAACAGCCAGTCAAAAAGTTATTCGTACGAAATTATTCATTCGTAAAAAATTGCTCACCCAATACTTCAGTTATTCTAAATTAAGATTTAAAAAATTTTAAACATTTTTGTGCTATACATTGTAGCAAAGTTGAGTGGCCGTAGTAGCTAAGTGTTCAAGGTACCAGATCATGGCTGGCCTTGTCACGAGTTCGAACCCAGTACCACAGAAGACCCGCTGTGTAGGGAAGTGATGCACGTTAAATCTGTCGAGAGCTCAAACGTTCTTCCGTCGGTGTGGAAGTTAGGAGAGGGGGTGCCAGCTTCACTTGGCCATGGTTCAAAATGACGAGATCCGTCTGCAAAAGCCCTCGTGCAGCTGGACAGTGCGACGTTAATCTTCACTCCCTCACTTTGTAGCAAAGTTGAAAAGTTTTCAAATACCTGAAAGGAGCAAACAGTCAACAAGCAAATTCTTTAAGAGTAAATTTAAATATGTTCTGGGACTCCTCTTTGTATTACAAAATCTTTTTTTCGACTGGAAGCAATTAATACACGCACATAAAACCACAAAGTCCTTACACACAAGGAACATTGCAATTAAAATCCGTAGTAATAATATTACATGAGGCAAAGTCGCTGTCAAATTCTGACACTTCATCCACTGCAATAGTCTTTATATAGGCTGTATATTATAGAAGCTTCTAGAAGTATCTTGTCAAATAATCACCATAGATCTGTGGAGAGCAATTATTTTGCTCGGGCGCCACTTTGTAGAAGCAGAGGTTAGAGGAAGGTCACCTACCTTTTAAAATGTTTGCCTTTAATAGCTAACTTTGTATTTCAGAATAAATTGTAAATTAGACTATAAATATTAACAAATCTAAAATAAAATAGTGGCAGTTTTATTAAATTTATTTATTGTGCTGGTTTCGTACCATCTGCAGCTGAAAGTACATTTAATTTTAGAATCAGTTTAATAAAAATTGTTTTCAAACTTTTCTTCAATAATTTTGAAGTCAGGAGTAAGATTTTGTTGAGATTTTTAACACAGCGCGCAAGTTAATATCTGTCGAATAGCATTTACATTTATTCTTGCTGATGTTCATGCTATAAAAACACTTTTCACACACATATATATTGTTACGTTGTTCGGGGCTTCGAAGATTTTATGCAAATCATTCGCAAAGAACAAGACAGTTCGATGAGAATTTATTGTCGAAAATCTAATCCTTGAAATACAGAATTCAGCAGTGATATTTGCAGAATAAATCTCAGAGTGTCTTCGCACCTTCAAAAGCACTCAGACACAATTACTGGTGTCTAAAATACACATATATAAAAGATTATTCATAAGATATCGCTCGTTCAACAGCCGAAGTAATCACTAGACGCTTCAACAATCAGCGCAATACTACTAACTGATCGCTAACCAAAACCAGACTGATTCACTTTCGCCGAGCATCTCTCTATTTATATCCCTCGCGGATAATTCGAGAAATATCCGCTTGTGTCATAGACCTTGAAATTAGTGGATTTCTCTACTAATATCTAGAAGAATCCGGAGGGTCTCGAACTCACCAAAATTGACGCCAACTTGGCTCTAACGCCAAGATTTCCCCAAGCTCCCATTGAATCGCCATTATAACGTATGGGATGGCGTTGCTTGGGAATATTACAATTTTAATGTAAATTAAATCTAATTTAGAGTAAGATAAAGGCATTAAAGATCCAAATACAAATTATTTACACTATTTTACACAAAATTCGTAACAATGTATGCCAAAATATAAAAAAAAAATTAGCAAATGCCATCTTTATGGAAATTTTTCAGCAAATAAATATTTGTAATTTTTTTACTTTCAAGTTGGCTGTACTTTGGCAGTAAGGCCTTGAAGACACGAAACTTCCCAAGTGTGAGAGCCATTTCATTAGTCGCACCATCTAGTGGCTACTCTCTCTACCAAATTTTTGACGCTTGATAAGATTCAATTCAAGCTCTCGTCGGGAGCTAAATATTGCCGCGATACTCAACAGATTTTTTGACATGACACATAAACATATAATATGTGTGCGTACGATTTACGCATTCAGAAAATCTATCATCTCCAGCGGGGATTCGACCCGCATTCTTGGGCTTACGAGGAAATGGCGTAACGTACACCCCCGCAACCCCCGCACTGCGGGGGGCCCAAGGCTTCTAGGGGACCCAAAGCTAGACTGACGCCATTAACGTAGAATTTCACAAAATTAGCATTACAGTTTTTTAAATTTCAATTTTTAAGCGATTTTCAAATTGGCGATCTAACATCACTCAAAATCAAAACTTTGATCGCTTATTAGATATCTTAGATCCAATAACAAAATGAAAAAACATTTTAATTTGCTGTAATCCTCACGACGAAAGAAATATTTTTCTTCAGTGGGTTTTCTTTTCAAACCTAAATTACTAACAGATAAAAAGAAAGTCAGACGGAAAATTGGATAAAATGCTAGAAAGATAAAAAAAAAAATTCATCACTGGTTTTTTTTAGTATACTTCATGTTAGCGGTAGGGAGAAAAAAAAAGACATGTTACTTTTTACTGAAGTAGCAAAGTAACTTATTGGCGTCTTTAGCTTCCCCCCCCACACATGTATTTCATTTTCATTTAGCGAACTCGTAAACAACGTACATCTGTTATGCTTTTTTCATGAAAAATAGTATTGCGATACTTGAAAACGCACAGAGAGAATTTTAAATGATTACATGGTCTAGATTTATGATTTAGAAACCTATATGCCCACAGAAATTTCCGTAGATTTATGAGTATTCAATCAAATGAAGCATAATGGGAAATGTTTCAGAAAATTGTTTTTAGAACATATACATACATTTTTATATTCAATGCACTTCATTATAGGGAGTGTTCCTTCGCTGTTAAAAGATTTTGATTTCACTTCTCTCTCTTGTAATATTAGAACTGTTTTTTGTAAACGGAATTAATTATTCTGGTTCTTATATTGTTATTTTGTTAATAAGACAAGAAAAAACGCGGCCCTAAAATGAGCGGAGTTAAAAAAAACTTTGAGTGGTTCTCAAAAACGAAAAATTCGAAAGGAAAAGGAGTATAATATTAATAGCAAATATGCAAAATTGGATAACTTTTTAATATCTGCAAGTTCATCATCTTGTGCAAGTGCTAGTAGTAGTAATGCCAGTGAACTTGAACAAATCCTGGGAGTGAAAATTAATCCACACGAAAAAAAAACAGTTTCGGACACTTCAATTAATAAGGATACTCTATCTAAAGAAAAGGAGTCGGAAAATGAAAACGAAGAAACAAAATTCATTAGAAATGATTTTGCGCATAATGTAGGTACGCCCATAGATGCAGATTTAAGAGAACAAATTTTAAAATTGGGCCCATGCCAACCAGAAGGTAATTTCCAAAAAGATGCCAAGGGAAGGAGCTTATCATCAACTTATTATAGTTTCATATCCAAGGCAGGACAAAAGATCGAAAGGAAATGGCTGTGCTATTCAACACGACTTCATGTTGCTTACTGTCAGGTATGTTGGCTTTTCGCTGATAGAACAAATGTGTATTTTAAAGAAGCCTGGTGTAAAGGTGTGAATGACTGGTAAGGAATATCAAAAAAAATTAAAGAGCATGAAAATTCTATAATTCATATCCAAGCATGTCGCACATATGACGTCTGGAAACAAAATAAAACGGTGGATTCAATATTGAAATGCAATTTTAAAGAAGAAGTTAATAAGGTTAGCCAAATCTTACGAAGAATCATAGATGTTACAATGACTCTAGCGATGTGCAATCTTCCTTTTCGGGGACAGCGAGAAACTCGAGATTCGACCCAAAGGGGAAATGTTTTGAATATAATAGACCTCTTGGCTAAATATTAACCATTTCTCAATGTTCATTTGTCAGAAAAAAAGAATTCAAAAATATCTTAGCCCAAAAATTCAAAATGAACTTATTGCTACTATAGGCTCTAGAATAAAAGAAAATATTGTTAAAAATATAAGGAAATGTTCTTTTTTCTCTATTATTCTGGACACGACAAAGGATATTTCAAAAAAGACAAACTAAGAGTTACAATAAGGTATGTAACAACTGATGTTAATGATAATATAATGCGCCAGATAATATCAGAACTAACGAAACGTTCTTAGGCTTTATTGAGGCAGCAAATCAGACTGCAAAAAGTTTGGAAAGTGATGTGTTAAATTTTCTAAATACACTGGACATTAATTTGGCGAAGTGTCGAGGACAAGGATATGATGGGGCAGCCAACATGAGTGGAGCGTATGGGGAATTACAGAAATTAATTAAGGACAAACAACCAAGAGCAAATTACGTTCACTGTTCAACACACAACCTCAATCTTGTTCTAAACGATGCATGTAAAAACGTACCTCATGTAAGAGAATTTTACGACTTTTATCAAAAAAATTTACACATTTTTTGGGCTCAGCATTAAAAGGTGGAGTGATCTGAAAATTGTGCAAAATAACGAGAACATTCAGCAGATTAGTAAATCATTATGCACGACAAGGTGGTCATTTCGATTTGACTCTGTAATATCAATTCGCTACAATTACACTTCTATTTTAAAATTACTTTCAAATATTTTACTAACCAGTACTAAGCAATACGAGAAACAGGAAGCTTTAGCGATTAAAAAACATGTGGAAAAGTTTCAATTTGTTTTTTTTGCTAATTTTCTAATGTCACATTTTACAAAGCATAAATTTAACTTCAAAAGCAATACTATCACTAAAATTAGATTTGGAAAACGCTAAGACCATGTTAAATTCTAGCTTAACGTCTATCGAGAATCTTCATAACAATTTTGCTAATATAAAGGAAGAAGCTATTGGTCTGGCTAAAAAGTGGGGTATCACCCCGGAGTTTGAAAAAAAGAGACAGAAAAGTTAGACAGTTTTTCGATGATTTCAATGCTGATGAAAAACTGCAAGACAGAGAACGATTGTTTGAGATGGATGTTTTTAAGGTCAATGTTGATGTTATTACTACTCAGTTAAAAAATCGCTTTGAGAGTATGAATGGCATTTACAAATCATTCAGTTTTCTTTCTCCCAAAAATATTGTAAGCTCTACAAATGATCTCTTATATAATGAAGTCAGTAATCGTCAAAAAGTATGCAGCCTCGACCTACCTAGTGAATATTCAAATCCAATTATGTCTCTAAAAGCAGTTTTTAGTGAAGATTTAATTAAGCTAAATTCGACAAAAGATTTAGGTAATTTTTTGAGGATTCAAAATAAGTTTGCTGCGCCAGGTTTACCAGATGTATGTATTGAAGTTTTTTTGTTTTTGACTCTTCCTGTTTCTGCAATGTCGGAAAGGTCATTTTCTAAATTAAAATTAATAAAAAATTATCTACGGTGTACGATGTCAGAAGAGAGGCTTTCCTATTTGTCTTTGATAAGTATTCAACAACAAGAAGCAAGAAAATTTGAATTGGATGAATTAATAACCGACTTTACTAAGAAAAATGTGAGACGTCAATCGCTTTTTACTTCTTGAGTGTAGTGATGTATATTAGCTAGTAGTGTGTGTCGCGAGCAACCCAACGAACTAGTTACTTTTGTAGTTCAACCTGAGTGATACTGCGAGCCCATTCTTTTTTGTGTCCATTCTTTCTTATTAGTAACAGTAGTTGTGTCTTTGACTTTTTGACAATTTGTTCTAGAATTTTATCGAACTTAAGGTCAAGCTCATTCCGGGATTCATAAACGAAGAATTTGTTAAGTCTATCATAAGGATCTGAATTCGAAAATATTATTTTTCAATGTTTGTGTTTTTCTTAGTGTATCGTGCTTATATAAGTTGCCAGGTTATCAGTCGACTGTTGTTAGATTTTCTATTTTTTAAATACTATAAATACTCTCTAATGTCAAACGTTATTTACTTTGTTTACTCAGACACATGTTGATTTTATATTCAGTTATAGGTTTAATATTTAAATATTTTTACGTGATGTGTAAAGGTTTATTATATTATGGTTTTGCAATTCTTTGTATATATATATATCCGGCTTGGGGCTCAATTATTTTCCGTTACGCCACTGTTACGAGGTGATCCGGCTACTTCTAGGGTACCGAGTAATTTAATGTCACAGAACGAAACATTTCTTTCTCAATATGATCTAACGGTATATCAATAAGTTCAATATGCTCCATTTTCTTAAAATTCTGGAAATCTTGTTGTGAAACTCTCCAACTTGAGAATTTTACACCTCGGCAGATTTAACGTGGATCAGCTCCTCTCCATAGGCACCACGGCTTGGCAGTGCCTGCCACATATCCACGAAAATGACCACTCCCCTATCGTGGCCTCTTGAACATCTTGAGGTTAAAAAAAGACAAATTAAGATGTATTTTGAGAATCATGTGATATAACAGCCTTAAAAAGAGATTAAGTTAGCCATTCAACTGACCGAATTTCCGGTCATTTCTTAGATTGCAATTAAGTTATGTTATACATAAATTTCAAGGGTCAAAAATTGTCTTTACACAACTGCATCAATTGTCTATCAAAAATTGTGTGTAGAAATAAAGCTCTTGATTAAGATATATTGCAAAACATTTCTTTTTTCATTTATGTATTATCCGGGAACATCGAAGGCTTTTTAATAGTCAAGAAAGGGAAAAATACACAATCGAAGAAATCTAACTAATTTTTTTTTAAATTTCTAGCTATCTGAGAATAATATATGTATGTTGATTTATTTTGGTTTCAGAGAAAATACCACGAAAGATGAAAGTCGTAATAACAGGAATGCTGTTCTGCATATTTTTATTAATCATCATGATGGTATTTTATTTTTTATTCAGGTATGCAATTCATGTATATTACAACTAATCTCTTGCACATCATCATATCATTAGAGAGAGAGAACATCATATAATTAAAACATAGTTGTAAAATTATTGATGAATGCCACTGTCACCACCTGAATTTCTGATAGTTAGATGTAATGATAGTTTAATATTTTATATGCTTATTTTCAACATCGTCGTCGTCATTTTCATTATAATTACCAATATTTTTATTATTATTGATATTTTCATCTTTACCATCATCAACATTATGAAAATTATTATTGTTATCTTTATTATTACCACAATCATCATGATTATTAGCATTGTTATTTTCTCCATTATCATTATTATATATAATTAATTCATAACTATATGAAGACAAATAGAATTTTTTATGTTAATAATCCACTGAAAGTTCTCAGTAACTACGATAAAGTCTGATTATACACATATTGATTTTTAAGAAAGTAAATTCCTTATATATAAGTCACTTTTATTAATTATATCATAAAAATCAAAGAAGGATTTTCAAAATAGCTGTTATGAGGTTGAAAAATTCTACATACAATATAAAAAAAATTTTGTCATTCACCATAAATAAGTCTCATGAAAGATAACATCTGGAATCTTTTCTTCTCTCTCTTTCAGGAAATCGTACGAAAGGAATGGCAGATATCTAATTGATATTTACGGATAAAAGTTTTCTTTCGCTTTAGGTTCACTTATCTATCTTCAGACAAAGTATATAAGAAATCTTTATTCTTGATAGCAATTGTTTCTTCAATAAAATGACTTATATCCTGATAAGAATTTACTCACCTTTTTTATTTGTTTGTGTATTTGTATACTACAAGTTTTTTCTGTTTGTCTTTCCTGCCCTTATGCGTTGGATAAACAATACCAATACACATTATAATTCTGAACCATAATCAGGTGACAAAGTCGATACTTGAATAAGCCCTTCACTATCTACATCTCCGCCAATAACATAAAACACCATTTGGGTTTGTATATTTACAAACCTATGTTTTGTGTTTTGTTGACAGGAGGCCACAGTGCTTCTCGCATAAATTGGGCAGAAGAGCAATGGGCTCAATTAATAAAGTCACATGATAAAAACAAACACGTGTTTTCCATTGAATTCAAAATAAACATTAAACTAATTGTACTTGTTGGTCTAATTGTAAAACTCAGATAAAATTTCAAATTTCATATTTGGGTAAAGATGTTTAAATGTTAGGAGAAAACAAATTTGTTCAAAAAGATTTTTTTAAATTTAAAAAAAAATCATATTTTATGTTTATACTTTTAAATAAAGTGCTTTTTGTATACATATGTACTTTTTAATAAGCGAAAGTTTCTGCAAAGAGCAAAACTTGGAAACACCGGAGTGCGGGAACTGATTATCTGGAAACATAGGATAGTTTTTATCGTGTGACTATGGCGTCACATGAGTTTTTGAATTGATTGGCTAGAATCACGTGGCTTTCACTATCATGCAACTATGACGTAATATGAATTGAGCCCATTCAAGAGGGATGACTTGCTCTGCCCGGACTAGTTCCGCAGCGTTACAACAGGTGGATTCTCACCTGGACAGAACCTGGAACTCAGAATAATCTTGCATTTATTTGTGCTTGAAAGTGTCCCATTTAGTGAAGATGAAGGGATGGCTTAAGCCAGTATTTCTATCAATAGACTCACAGACTTGCACACTATTAGGAATGGAGTACTAGCGGTCCACAATATATGGATGAGATCCTCAGACCTATAGGAGTTCTTTATAATGCACCTATTTAAGATAAATCTGCCTTGATTGGATGATAACTCCAGGCCACATCGTGTTCAGCTAGTGAACAATTTTCTTTTTAACGAAGGGATCTTTTCAATGGATTGTCCAGCACATATACCAAATATGATGATAATAAAACATATTTTAAGACATTGCAAGGAGAAGAATTGTTAGTCGCTTATCACCCCCCATAAAGTTCCCAGATAATCTCCGACAGAACGCTTTGTGGAATTGTCTCCAATCATCAAGCTAAATCTACAATATTGTGGGATGGTTGTAAAGATTTTTCCATGAGAGAGACATTGTGGCCTAACTGGCCAAGAAATGTTCAGGAACTTCGGAGAAAATTAATTACAAGGTGTATCATGAGCGATTGTCATTGATTTGTCGAAAAAAGTTCAGGAAGTCACAAAAGGATCAAAAACACAAAGAGTCGTAGAACTTTATTTAAATATCTCTCTATTTTAATTGTGTCGCCATTCGTAGCAAAGATAACAGCTATAAAAACAAAATTGCATCTTAGACCATGATGCATCCTTTTTTATGTCATAAGGCATTTAAAGAAGAAACTATACAAAAGAAAGATAAATTAATTTAATATTCTACATATTGAGTTTGAAAGACGAAATTATATTAAAATTTCAGATAGTAAATTGGAAAATAACTCTTGATGAACTAACTGGATACACCTTCTCCTCTCTTCAAAGCCATACCAGTGTAGTGATACTAAAGCAGTTGGATTATTGTACTGAGATTTAGGTAGAATCAGTAGACAACAAGACCAAATAATCGAGAATGATATTTAAGTCTTTTTCTTGTATGTTTAACTAGAGCTGTTAAACTTTGTTTTGTCTTGAAAAAGATAGTAAGATACCAGTGCAAATATCCTACTCATGATTTTGACTTGAATAAAATTGCGAAGCTCGTCGTCTTCAGCCACCATTAATTTAAAATGAGACATTAATGTTCCATCAATCGTCTATACTCCCCCCCTCCCAGCTAGCGCTACATAAAAGGAGACCAGAATGTCGTCTGTAAATTCGGAACTGGTTTTTTCGAGCGTTTCTTTACGCTAGAAGCTTCATTATTCCTCGAAGAAGAACACAAACGTCATTTTACATGTTCTTGAATGCGATGAAGGAAGAGTCACTTTGCTTATAGCGAACACTTATTAATACTTCCGAGAAATCGGTGATAGGAGTCGGACGTAACCAAGCAACATTTATACCTATTTGTAGTTGATGGTTGAAACAGGGAACGACTGATTGAGAGTCCTGACTACCCAAGCTTTATCACACACCCGCAAGTAATAAAAGGTATATTATTCATATGGCGCAGTAATGGATCACTCTACTACAACAGAAATAATATTACAACAAATATAGTCTACCGCATTACAATCAGAGTCCGCATGAGTCAACATCATTTGCAAAGCAATGAAATGTTCCCAGGGTGTTCATTGCTGCGATTAATTTTTCTTCAAAACCATAGGACTTTGCATTTTCAATGAGGCATCGAACGGCGAACATAGACAACTGAATGATACGACATTGTTTTTACAGATCACTCACGTTTCTGCCTGACTCACCAGGATGGTGGAATTAGAATCTGAAGACACTGTGAAAGAGAGAGAGGTTGCCTTTTGCATTATCATACTTATCTTGTACCTGTTATTATGGTTCGGGGATAATATTGCATTTCACTACTACACTTCCTAATAGGCATTGTCGGTATAATGAGCAACAAACACTATATCACTCATCTAGGGCTAAGATTTTAGAGCCTGTTATTCTTCTTTTGCTTTAGAGCTTGCATGTAAAACCTATTCAAACAGGACATTACATGAACACAAGGGGCATACAATGTTTAATATTTCTTCTTCACCCAACAGATAGCATTGATACAATTGCAAATGAAATATGATTGGTTGACGATGACAGAGAATGACTGACCCTCTATCTAAAGCCTTTTTCATTCACTGTGAAGCGTGTGACAATGATTATTACCAGTAGTCGTGATGGCAATACTAAATACTGATTTCAGCTCGAAGACTTGTTGGAGGTTGGGAGCAGAAGAATCCCCAATCTTCGCTGACCATGCAAAGTGAAGACTTTCGTCTTCTTTTTTTCCTTTTATCTGATTTTCACTTTAATGCCCCATTTTATTTGTGGAATAATCCCGGCTCAACTCCAGATGTTCTATTCCCTGTGTCACCCATCGATAGTTGTTTCATTTACTGTTGCCCGGTTACACAATGGTTCATTGATAAGGACATATCAGGGCCTGTGGTTGCCGATTAGACGATCACTATGTCATCACGTGCTGTCTTTTTCTCAGTCAACCACTTCTTTCTTTCACTACTTTCTTGCTCTGTATGGTTCATGTTATCCTTCGTGCTTCCAGTATCATCGAAAGATATCATAATTCCCATCTAAATATAGATTCTGCCGTTTGACCATTCTGCTTCATTTTGTTTAACTGCACGTCCTCTCTCAATAGGCGACATTTGTTTATACTATTTGTGAATCCATGAGCAAGGCATTGATGCAGTTTCCATGGAACAGCAAAACTATATTTACATGGAGGTTACGCCTTTTCTTTGGTATGTCTTATGTTTTATTTATCTCCCAGTTTGGCCACGATAGCAGAGTGGTTATGGTAGTGACTTCGTGGTCAACATTGTCATGTTGTGGGTTGGAGTTCTAATGCCAGTGGCAACTCACTTTACAGGACTGATGCACGTTTCATCTGACAGGGCTCAAAGTCCTCACGCAGACGTATTGTGGGTGTTTGGAAAGTGCAGACACCTAGATTCAGAATTACGAGGTCCATCGCCAATAGCACTCCCGTTACTTTAAGTTGAAACGTTAAATCAAATTCCATTGTACAATCCGGAAGCCCCATTTCAAAGCTCTAAAGATAGAGCCGTCAAAATTTAATTACAGTCGACTCTCAATAATTCGAAGTTGGAGGGACCAATGAAAAACTTTGAATTATCAAGAGTTCGAATTATCAAGAGGGTAGGAAAAAACTCTCAAAATACACAAAGAGAAGTTTTTTTCTAACACACATTTAAATTTAAAACTATGTAATAAAGCAACAATTGTACATAATTTTTTAAAGTACATTTTATACAGTATAAAAATAAAACAGAAGTTAAAAGTCCTATATTAAAAGAATACTTATATCTTGAAAAGAACTATTAAAAGAATATACATACTACATATCAGGGGTGGCGAACCTTTTTGGATCAACGCGCCATTTTTTCTTAAAAATATGTTTAATGAGGTATAGACGTGCCGTCAAATAATTTTGATTTTAATGTAATTTTGAAAATAATAAAACTAAATACCCTAATCACAAAATTCTTTATTTACTACGAAAATATACATTTTGCACTGTATAGTAGTAAATGTTTCAGTTATTAATTTTAATTACATTAAATTTAAGTAACATTAGTGTGACTTCTGTTGTTGCAGATTATATACTTAGATGACAAATAACTTATATTAGGATTGCAAAATGTTTCTTTTAGTAGAAAGCATGTTGAATTGAAGTCATCTGCCAAACGGTTTCTAGTGAGTATTTAATGTTATTCATCTCTGAAAATAATCACTCGCAATTATAAATGGATAAAAATATGGTTAAAATAGTAAAAGCTAGCTTCTTAACAGAGTTGTATGTGTCTGGAATCGAATTCCATGTTAGTAGTAATAGCAGGTCCCCAGTGAGAACAATAGAAGGGGCGTGTCACCTGTCAATCAAACTCCCCTCCCCCCCGCCAATGGAGCCATCGTCCAATAGGAGGGTTTCCCTCCTCCTCTTCTCAACCTGTTAGATAAGGAGGGAGGGTCATTCCCCCTCCCCCTGTCAACGGAGCCATCGTCCAATAGGAGGGTTTTCTCCTCCCCTTTCCCCCTCAACCTGTCAGATAAGGAGGAGGGCCAATCCCCCTCTCGCCACGTGTAACAACCCCTCGCACCACGTGTAACAATAGGGCTCCTTGAGAAGAGTTGAGGGGTATACAGCTGCCTGCAGTTTTCTGATTGGATGTCGATATGACGTAGATGCCCCCTTCTCATAGTGTAAGATGCACGTGGAAAGTAAGATGCACGTGGAAAGCAAGATACACGTGTCTTTCATCCGTGTGCAGTCTTGTCAGAACAGGGGATGACTTGAATGTGAGTCAGTACGGAGTTACACTTCAGATATCAGCCTTCGCTTCGTAAAATATTTTCAATGGGAAGTCTATGTATTTTTTTAAAAAAATATTATCGATTGGTCAATAGTTTTCAACGATTCACCTTTTAAATTGTTATCATTTCAAAATTAAATAAAAAAAGGCCTTATTTAAATCAACTTAATTAAGTTAAAGTTGTTTTTATCCAAAGCAATGAATTATTGCCTTTCAAATACGAAAGGGAATTACATATTTTTTACAAATACAAGACGTAAATATCAAATTGCGAATAATTTACTTTTTCAACAATTCTAGAGAAAACAAATATTTGTAATTATGATGAGGTTCAAGTCATTTATAATCGATGCACAAAGCATAATCTTATTTGAAAATTAAAAAAAATCTCATATTATTCTAAATCTATTAATTTTCTTATTTTTTTTTAATAATTTCGAAAGAAAAATCACCACTCAATTTCGATCAAAGACTTTACTGAATTTTTGTTCCATTTTGTTGTATTTTGACAAGATTTACTTCAAAGAATCTTTTTTACATTTATTTTCTAATTTAAAAAAAGTACTTTAAAAAATGTAGAAAGAGTATTCTTCAACAAAGATAGTCCAAAAGAATATAATGTAAATAATATATTATAGCAATAAACATAAAAAAATATACTGTAAATTACTTTTTTTTTTTTTTTTTTTTGTACGTGAGAGGGAAAAATAGGAATATATAAGAAATATTTACATTTTATTTATGCTTCTGAAAAAGTATACATTAATACAAGGCTTTTTTAATTACAAATTTAGTATACAGAATTATACATTTGGCTAAAAACAAATATATCATTCAGTATACTTACGCTTCAACAATTTCGATTTTGAATTTCAATTAATAAAAATAACTTTATTTTCATATGTATTAAAAATTTAATCAGTTAATTTTATTTTTTTCTTGTTAATGAAATTTTTTAAAAAATGTAGAAGCTTTTTCTGTCTCAACAAAATTATTAAACAGAAAAGGAATTCGTAAACTTTTCTGATTGGGACAGAAACTACCATATTTCGTTGTTAAATGTATTAGTATAGAGATACGTACAGAATTTTTACACGACAAATAAAAATATCAATTTAATTTTTACACTTTCCAAATTTAGAGATATATAGGATTGTTTCAGCTGTATATATATATATATATATATATACTAACTTATGTAAAGTTCTCTCATTTTTTGCACTCTATCGTCAAAATTAAATTCAATGATATATCATCTCCTTGATGTTACATACGACAGAACTAAAATACGGTAAGCTATTATTTGATGTTATATTCATACGGGTAAAATTAAGTCAATACTCGAAATGATTACAACCAAGTAATAGTAACAATAATATTTTATTAATCACCAGAAATGACTATGCGATATGCAAAAAGACAAGACAAAAGGAATAAGTTGTACTACTTAACTGATTGAGATGCAACCCCAGAATCGGACAAGTCAAAAACAGACGAAACGTAAGACGAATTGTGGGACGAATAACATTTTATCAAAGCTTCATTGTGTGAAATTCTGTAACAGCTAATTATTACCTGTGTCAGCTCTCAAGAGGCATTATGTACAGGTTAGAAGAATATCGGCAAGCATATCAGTTCATAAAACTTAATATGACCGTATATAAATTATAACTGTAAAGTATGCTGGCGCAAGGACACATGTTACGATATTTCAAAGCGAAATTAATTGGAAAAAATGTCATTTTTAATTGATTTACATATTAAAACATTTTTTTATATTTTCGATGTTATATATATATTTAACTTTTTAACTATTAATGCGAC
>BMAU01014083.1:0-11024 GCA_019973935.1 Trichonephila clavipes
CCCTGAGAGTGACAAACATAGAACGCGTTGCAGCCGGCTGATTATATGATGAAGGCAAGCAGACAAAGAAGAAGAGCGGGATTCCCAGAGACATCGGTTTTTATCCCGACGGTGACGACCACGTGACATTTTGTAATAAGAGCTCTGATTGGTTACAATGGGCGGGAAAGGGATTTATGATGTAATAATATTAGTCATTACGATTAAGATCAGGGTGTTAGTTTCAAAGCAAATAATTAAAAGATTATTTGAATATTATTAAAAGAGTTAATTAAAAGGATTCTAGTGGTATTATTACATATATGTATGTATGATTTCACAATCAGCTTTAACTGATTACAGCAATGTACACACACACTGAATTAAATAACTTATTTAGCTCTTTTAAGTGGTAGACATTGCATTTGTAATTCAGTTAATGTTTAACGATACAGATTGAATATAATGCTAATGTAAATAAACGGCCATTTTTTATGATCACCCATCAGTATCTCGTTGGTTCACCTTTTGCCTGTAATACAGCCTCGATTTTTTTTGTGAACTCTTCGAGATATTGTTAGGTCAGTCGTTTGTGAACCTGAGACCATGCTCGAAGAGTCGCAATTTCAATAGGAGAAATTGGATATATTGTGGATCTAAAAATCGGATGGCTCTTTCAATTTCATACCAAAATGCTGATACGGATTAAGATCTGGGAATTGTTGCAGCCAACCCAATGAAATAAAGTCTTTTTCATGTTCTTCAAACCAATCTTGTACAACACCAGCTCTATGGTAGGACACATTTTCCTGCTAAAATATCCATTGCCATCAGGATAAATCTTTAGCAATACATGATATTTTTGGTTAGCAACGATGTTTAGGTATGATGTCTTATTCAGACATCGCATACGAAATAAAGGGCCCATAGCATTCTAGGTAGAGATTTTCCAAACCACCACATTTCCTCCACCAGTTTGAAGTATTGTGTAGCAACACATTTCATATACATACATTCATGATATTTTCGTCTAACTCTATATGCTTATCTGCATGGGGCTACTAAAATAGGATTCTTCGGACCACATTGCATTTTTCCAACTGTCCAGTCCTTGTATGTCTGAGCGGATTTGAGACGTGTAATGGTTGTTTATGCTGCAGGTAGCAACAATGTTTACACTAGTCTTCTTCCATAATCCATGCAATGTATAGTACTGCGAGCTCTGCTCAGAATTATTGCGACGATCTTTAATTGATATCTGCTCCATTGTTATCTTTCAGGTTTCTTTCACAAAGTGAGCGATTCTCCGTTCTGCGTGATCGTTCTCCACTCAGTGACACCCACAGTTTTATCATTCGACCCAATCTTTTGCCTGACTTTTCAGTTTTGACGCACTTCACTACTGCTACTTGTAGTAGCATAACGGAAATTATTAACTCCCCGTTCTTCCGCAAAGTCAGGTTTTGGGTCCCAAGCCGGATCTTACAAAGGTACAGTACTTGGCGTCAGTCGAGTTGGATCCCCTAGAATCCTGGTGTTCCTGCTATGCGGTTGTTGTGGGGTATACGTTACGCCACTGAATACTTGTGAATATATATTTCACAAATACGGTGGTTTCACTAAAACTTGTTCCTGTATCTGAGCTCTATTATCATCTGTTGAAAGATTCGTCATCTATACTACTAAATCAGGAACTCAGCTTTCTTTTTTATCCTAATCCACTAACGCAACACCGTGATGCAATAGCTCTATTACGTAAAAAAATCAGATGGAGCAGTAAAGTGGCCACTCAGTGATTATGAAAGTAAAAAATCTTGGAAGATTCCGAGCACATAACACACATAAACACATTTTGGTATACAGTCTCAGATATAATTTTCTCTCATCACTACGCTGTTTTATCGATTCTACCGGACCAATGTTATGGCTCACTCCGTCAAATACTCAGGGATTCAACCACAACACAGTTTTTAGGACTGGTATCTATTATTTCTGGTAAGTTCTTACATTCTCTTCAGAAGCTGGGCATGCGCTGTTCAGGCAGCGCAGTTGCGCTGCGCAAACATTCCGCCCGGCATTGCAATTTTACAACATTTAATAAGTTTCATGGCTTTTTACAATACTGTTATATCAGTGTTTCCTCAAACTTTCAATACTGGCGACCCAATCTTCAAATCCTTAATTTTTGTCTCGCCCCCTATACAACAATAATGTATTTACTGCAATAAAAATGCACTTTGGGGAGAGACGCCTAAAGGAATTACAACACGATCTTAATTATAAACCGTACAAATTGAATATGATAAGTATATTACCTGTAATATTTTATAAATATATATTTTGGCGAACATTACTTAAAATATATATTAGAATTATGTTATTTTTCTCTTTCTCTAATTTTAAATTGGAACAGATCAAAATGATGTATTTAATTAAAGATTTATTTCCTTCAGTATTCATTCTCAAGCACAAATGTCATTAGAAAATAAGTCAATGTCGCTCTCTATCATATCCATCACATCTGGCAATAAGTAGGGCATGCTCGCGAGTCTGGGGCAACCTATCGGATGCCCTGCACAAACATGTAAAAAATGCTTCCTCGTACACCTAAAGTCAGTTTTGGTCGACTCGATACTCCTATAGCTACTGAATTCAGCTTGAATGTACATTTTTAATTTCCACGTTGAAATTTGCTCAATTCCACGGTAATTAAGTATTTGGCAGTAGATTAGAACAATATCATACGCATACATTTTCAGAGTCAATAACAAACATTCGACCATAATAAAGAATCAGCAAATTACACACAGACAGACGAGCATGGTTCCGAAAGTGGAAATCAAGGCGATCTCTTCTCAAAATTACTTAGAATTTTGGTTGCCATACTGATAAATGATGGAAAAGAGGCCCAGCTCATTCTTTATTATTCAAGGCACCTTTGGAAATCTACGTAGAACAACATCAGCGAGGGGATTGTTTTGAAAACATGTATAAAATCATTTACGCTATGTTGGCGAAAATTTTGCGTAGTATTTTTTGGATGAGGATTACTTATTTGTGTAAGTTACGAGTGAATTAACAGGGATCTATTCTATCTCAGAAGTGAAATTAACTTCGAAGAAAGAGAAATCTTTATGGGAATTTCACATCAGTGAAAAAATTAAAGGCAATTTTGTAATAAATCGCTCTTTGAATTTGGGGTAAGGTGGAAGAGGAAATTATCTGTACTGAAAACAAAAAGCACTTCGTATACTATTACCATTTTCAACATCCCTACCTTTTCAAACCGGATTTTCTGCAGTGGATGCCTTGAAGACAAAATATAGATCTCAGCTAAATATGAAAAATAACTCTTTAAGTGTCAATTTCTGATATTAAACCTTCCTTTGAAAAACTTTCCTCTACAAGACAAGCCCGTGGAAGTCTAATAATTATTAAACTTGTTCTTAATTTAGTAATAAGATTGATTGATTGAATATTAACGTCGCACTGTTCAGCTGCACGAGGGCTTTTTGACGACGAACCACGTAATTTTTTTGAACCATGGTCAAGTGACGTGGATGACACCTGAGCTGGCACCTCTCTCTCTAACTACACACCACACCAACGGGAAAACGTTTCAACTCTCAACAAGTTGCTGATGCATCGCTCCTTACACGGCGGGTCTTTAGTGGTACTGAGCTCGAACTCGTGACAAGGCAAGCCACGATCGATACCTATACCACTCGGCTACCGCGGCCAAATTCAGTAATAGAAATTATTTATAAAAATACCTTCTTCGGTACTGATACATCAAACGTATACTGGCTGAAACACCGACTCTTCGCACGAGTTCATTTTTAAAAATTAAAACATTATTCTTGATATAATAGCTGAACTGTAAGGAGAGTAAAACTGTGTGCACAACATTGTATACAAAAAATGTAAAATGATTTTTTTTTAGATAAATCTATAATTGTAAATAACTGTTTAAAAGAACTGCAATTTTAAAACCTCACACAAATAGCATTTAGAATTAATGTTAAATTATGAAAAAGAATACAAAATTCCGATGAAGAATAATTGTGTTACTTTTTTTAAAGCGAGAAGACTTCAAAATGGTTTAACCCGGGAGCAGGGTGCGTACTCGATACTAACATTAATGGTAGTGCGGGGACTCAGTCACCCCAATCATTTGTTTAGAATTATTTTTACTGTACACGATACAAATCAGATTCTAGTGAATATTTAATTTTTAGAAAGTATACTTACCTTCTTTTTCAAGGACTATTCAATTCTTTGATGATTTGAGAAAAAATCCAATAAAACTGAACTAAAATTATTCAAGTACAAGACCATAATAAAGGACGCAAATCAGACACTTTTCAATTATCCTACAGAAATGTTAAACCAATCAATTATTTTCCAAATATCATAAAAACTCTATTATGTGTACAATTTCCCTAAGCGAAAACAAACATAAAGATGGGAGGGAACTAATATTGATAATAACCATACCATAAGATTGAAGGTTAATCAAATGATTAGCAAACGTACTATGCAGCCTGGCTGAAAAGTGAATCATGACTTCCTTTTCTTTTTTCAACAACTAGTGCAGTATTTCAATAATAATTACAGTGGTGAATTGTTTATCTTCTTGGGAATTTTCTCAGGGTCTGGGTCTCACGTTTTCTTTAACGTGTAATATTTTATGTTAAAACGTAATAAAACAAATCTCTCATTGAGGAAATACAGCAAATAAAACAAAAATGTTTTTTTTTTTCTTTAATTTTGGTTTTGGGATCAAAGATAGCTATTTGATGACGGAAAAAGCCAGATAATATACATAAATTATGTCGGTTTTTGTTGTGTGTATTTTTTTTTTATTATGGAAGAAAGCATTTTGTTTTACTTCTCTTTCCGGTTATTTTTTAAAAAAATCTTTAAATTTTCGATACGCTCGCGCCCCCTTGTAGGGTTATCGCGCCCCCAGGGCGCGCCCCACACTGAAAACACTGTGTTACATTAAACTTTATCACTATTAAAAAAATAATTATAAATCAGAAAGAATTCACTAAAAACACATACAATAATAAAAGGTTAATTACAAAATAACTTAAAAAATAAAAAAAAATTTGTAACACAAAAGAAAGAAAAATTCATTCTCTCATGGGCAAGATACAAATTTTAGAAATAGGTCTTCTGACTACACTATATTGGTCTTGATCGTTACAATCCCAATTCTATTATCCTTTGCAGGAAATACCTCGATCAATCTGCCCATTAGCCATTTATTGACTGCTCAGTTATCCTCTTTAATAAGGACTAAATCACCCACTCTAGCGTTATCCTTTTCAAATTTCCATTTAGATCTCTGTTGAAGATTACTTAAGTAATTATTACTCCACCTTTCCCATATAGACTGCACAATTTTTGTTAATCTCTGATATATGTTTAATCTATTTGTTTCTACAGTGTATTATATTTGGTTCACTAATGGAAGTATTGGTCCAATTAAAAATGTAGTGTGTCGGGGTCAAAACCGACAAATCATCTATATCCGTTGACAAAAGGGATGAGAGGGGACGGAGAATTCAAAATTCCCTCAATTTGAGTCATAATGGTTAGAAACTCTTCATAATTAAACCTAGAATTGCCTGCCTCACGTTTAAAAGGAAATTCTGAACGACTTTATACGCCAGCTTCCCATAAGCCACCAAAAATTTGCTGCTCTGGGAGGGGAGAAATTTCCAACTTATATTTTCATCTACTAAGAAACCAGCCAATTCAGGATCAGGATTTATCACTAACTTGTAAAATCTCTTGAGTTCGGCATTAGCTCCTATAAATATTTTTACCATTATTAGAAAATGTTAGAGAGGATCTTCCTCTTCTAGCAATAAATCTCTTTAATGAGGCAATAAATGCCTGAGTTGTTAAATCCGACACTAATTCAAAATGCTACAGCTTTAGTGACAAAACACACAAAAATTGAAACGTATGTTCTTATACAAACTACTTTTACGCTGTTTGTTGCTCTTGATCCAAAACAGTCCAATAAAGTCAATACCACTGCAATCAAAGGAAAATTTTCCCTTACTCTTTCTTTAGGCAAATTGCCCATTATTTGTTCACAAGTTATAGGTTTCACTTTAAAACATACAAGACAATCATGTACTATTTTCCTACATACATTACGTCCTCTAAGAGGCCAAAATCTTTGTCTTACTTGATATAGTAAGGCCTGTGGACCTAGATGGAAGTATTTTAAGTGAAAATATTCTACAATTAAATTCGTTAATTTATGGTTACAAGGTAATATTATAGGAAATTTGCATTCAAAGTTCAAATCACTATTACAAAGTCTACCACCAACTCTCAAAACACCATCTTGATCTAAAAGGGATTTAAACTTTTTATAACACTTTCTGGAAGACACTCTACTATTTTCTTTCAAACTCTTTATATCCCTTTTGAACTCCTGTAGTTGCACAATCCTGGTTAAGGTGACCTCCGCTCGGTTTTTCCTGGACATCTAAAGGTCCTCTCCTTTCTTCTCCTCTGCAATTTGCTATGAACCTGAAAATAAAACTTAACATTCGAATTATTTTAGTGTACTTATTACTTATATTTAACAAGGTCAGTTATAAATGTTGACTTTGTTAGACTTAAATTAACACAGTGCTTTGCGTTGCTTTTAAATTCACAGTTAAACTAATCACTATCAGTCACTGATGAAAGAATATTCCTTTCCAGAAAATCTTTCGTCGCTAAAAACGTAGGTCCATTCCACCACAAAGATGTTGTGAAGACTGGACGGGTCGAGACCTCTTGAAACGAGGTCAGCTGGGTTCTGTTCCGAAGAAACATGATGCCACTGCTCTGCGTTAGTCAGGTGGTGGATTGTGGCAACTCGATTTGCCACGAGGTTTTAAGCACACACAAGTTAGGCTCCTTCTGGATCCACGCCAAGACAATGCTCGAGTCACTCCACAGGTACACGAGGGGTGTTTTCATTTGTAAGGCAGTCTCAACTCTTTTCATCAGCTTTGCAAGAAGAACGGTGGCTCACAGCTCGAGTCGTGGCATTGTGACACTCTTCACAGGTGCTACTCTGCTTTTATTTGTTACAAGCTTCACGGTTGTTGCGTCATCTGGCGATTGAGAACGGCAATATATCACTTGCTCCGTAACATTTCTCTGAAGCATCAGCAAAAACCGTGAAGTTCCACCCTTGTCGCTTGAGGATGCACAATACATCTACCAATGCAGGTACTGCTTACACTGTTGAAGTCCTCAAGGAAACGATGCCACTCTTTAGCTCTCTCCAGGAAGACAACTCGTCGATCCAGTCGATTTTAAGACCCCAAAGACTCTGCATGAAGATCTTGGCTCTTGCGACTACTGGACCTAATAGTCCTAATGGATCAAACAGTGTAGCTATTGTCGAAAGGATACATCTCTTGGTGTATGAATCCTTTAGCTTAACTGCGATTTTGAAAATTAAACAATCCTCTTGTGATATCCAGGACACTCTAACGTCTTGGTTTCAATTGGATTCTCGAATTCATAATCTCAATGATGTTTGATGCCAGTTCCGGATGACTAGCTACCCCACTTGCGCAATTTCATTCCTCCTTTTTCAAAATGCCGGAGAAGATGATTTTTCAAGGCCTTGGCTTCCATTAAAAAGACGCAGCGGCGCAAAGAACGTCGTCCATATAAAGAATCTCTCTAAGACAGTGCTTCTCAAACTTTCAATACTGGCGCCCCCTTTTCAATCACAATTTTTATCGCGCCCCCATATACATAATAATTTACTGAATGCAATAATAATGCACTTTTACAATAAAGCAACAATATTTATTATAAACCGTACAAATTCATGACATAAGTATTGAAATTTTGTATATGTTACTTTTAAGCAAAAAAAAGTTAAGTAATGGGATAATTACTAAGTTATTTTTCCTTTCTCTGATTTTTAAATTGTAACATATTCCACAAAATGCGGTGGTTTGCAGAAGACAAAAATATAGATATCAGCTAAATATAGAAAATGAACTCAGAGGGTCAATTTCTTATCTTAAAACTCCTTTCAAAAACTTTGCTCTGTAAGACTAAGCCCATGGAAGTAGCTAATAATTATTAAACTTGTTCTTAATTTAGTATTAATTAATTAGTCATAAAATACTCTGTGCACCACTAATACATTAAAAGCAGTGTTTCTCAAACTTTCAATACTGGCGACCCAATTTTCAATCATAATTTTTGTCTCGCCCCCCTGTGCAACAATAATGTATTTACTGCAATAAAATGCACTTTGAGAGAAGAGACGCTAAAGTTACAATACGATCTTAATTATAAACCGTACAAATTAATACGATAAGCATATTAAATTTTGTGTATATGTAACTTTTAAGTAATATATATTTTAAGAAAATTACTTAAAATATATATTACTTAGAATTATGTTACTTTTCTTTCTCTAATTTTTAAATTGGAACAGATCGCAAAATGATGTATTTAATTAAAAGATTTATTTCCTTCAGCATTCATTTCTCAAAGCACAAATGTCATTAGGAAAATAGTCTGAGTCAATGTCGCTCTCTATCATATCCATCACATCTGGCATTATAGGGTACGTTTGCGTGAGTCTGGGCAACCTATCGGACGTCTGCGCTAAACATGTAAAAAAATGCTTTTCCTCGTACGATTCCAGTCAGTTTTTGTCGACTCGATACTCCTATAGCTACAGAATCTGGCTTGAATGTACATTTTTTTTAATTTCCACGTTAATTGTAATTCACGGTAATTAAGTATTTACGGCAGTAGATTAAAACAATATCATACATACATTTTTTAAGTCGTAAGCAAACATTCGACCATAATAAAGAATCAACAAGTTACACAGACGAACGAGCATGGTTCCGAAAATTAAATCAAGGCGATCTTCTCAAAAATACTCAAATTTTGGATTTACTCACTACTGAAGTAAATGATTGGAAAAAAAGCCCCAGCTCGATATGTGTTAAAACTTACAAATCTGAAGAACAACATGTGAAAGTTGTTTTTAAAACCATGTAAAATCATTTAGCTATGTTGGCAAAGAATTTTTAAAAAGTATTTTCTGGATGAGGACAGCTTGGTAGCAAGTTACGAGTGGATTAGGGATCTGTTTCAAGATAACTCCAGAAGGGCTCTCAACTTCCGAAGAAAGAAATCTTCATAGATTTTCACATCCAGTGAAAAATTAAAAGACAATTTTGTAATAAATCGCTCTTTTAATTTTTGGGTAAGAAGGATGGATGAGGAATGATCTGTACTGAAAACAAAAGCACTTCGTATACTATTACCATTTTTAACATCCTACCTTTTTCAAACCGGATTTTCTGCAGTGGATGCCTTTGAAGACAAAATATAGATCTCAGCTAAATATAGAAAAATAACTCTTTAAGTGTCAATTTCTGATATTAAACCTTTCTTTGAAAAACTTTCCTCTACAAGACAAGCCCGTGGAAGTCCCTAATAATTATTAAACTTGTTCTTAATTTAGTAATAAGATTGATTGATTGAATATTAAAGAAGTCGCACTGTTCAGCTGCACGAGGGCTTTTGACGACGGACCACGTAATTTTGCAACCATGGTCAAGTGACGTGGATGACACCTGAGCTGGCACTCCTCTCTCCTAACTACCACACACACACCAACGGGAAAACGTTTCAACTCTCCAACAAGATTTAACGTGCATCGCTGCCCCTACACGGCGGGTCTTTAGTGGTACTGGGCTCGAACTCGTGACAAGGCAAGCCACGATCCGATACCTATACCACTCGGCTACCGCGGCCAAATTCAGTAATAAGAAATTATTTATAAAATACCTTCTTCAGTTCTGATACATCAAACGATATACTGGCTGAAACACCGACTCTTCGCACGAGTTCATTTTTAAAAAATTAAAACATTATTCTGGATATAATAGCTGAACTGTAAGGAGAGTAAAACTGTGTGCACAACATTGTATACAAAAAATGTAAAATGATTTTTTTTAGATAAATGCTATAATTGTAAATAACTGTTTAAAAAGAACTGTAATTTTAAACCTCACACAATTAGCATTTAGAATTAATGTTAAATTATGAAAAAGAATATAAAATTCCGATGAAGAATAATTGTGTTACTTTTTAACATTTAAAGCAGAGAAGACTTCAAAATGTTTTAACCCGGGAGCAGGCGCGTACTCGATACTAACATTAATGGTAGTGCGGGGGACTCAGTCACCCCAATCAATTGTTTAGAATTATTTTTACTGTACACGATACAAATCGGAATTCTGAGTGAATATTTTAATTTATAGAAAGTATACTTACCTTCTTTCAAGGACTATTCAATTCTTTGATGATTTGAGAAAAAATCAATAAAACTGAACTAAAATGATTCAAAAGTACAAGACCATAATAAAGGACGCAAATCAGACACTTTCCAATTATCCTACAGAAATGTTAAACCAATCAATTCTTTTTCCAAATATCCATAAAACTCAATTATTTACAATTTCCCTAAGCGAAAAGCAAACGCATAAAAGATGGGAGAGGGAACTAATATTGATAATAACCATACCATAAGATTGAAGGTCAATCAAATGATTAGCAAACAGTACTATGCAGCCTGGCTGAAAAGTGAATCATGACTTCCTTCTTTCTTTTTCTACAACTAATGTACAGTATTTCAATAATAATTACAGTGGTGAATTGTTTATCTTTTAGAATTTTTCTCAGGGTCTGGGTTTCGTTTTTCTTTTAACGAGTAATATTTTATGTTAAAACGTAATATAAAAAATCTCTCATTGAGAAATACAGCAAATAAAACAAAATGTTTTTTTCTTTAATTTGGTTTTGGGATCAAAGATAGCTATTTGATGACGGAAAAAAGCCAGATAATAAACATAAATTATGTCAGTGTTGTTGTGTGTATTTTTTTTATTATGGAAGAAAAGCATTTTTGTTTTACTTCTCTTTCCGGTTATTTTTTTAAAAAAATCTTTAAATTTTCGATACGCTCGCGCCCC
>BMAU01014084.1:0-11457 GCA_019973935.1 Trichonephila clavipes
GGTTGTTTTTGAAGGAAGAAAGTTGCTTGACCCTGGAGAGTGCGATCAGAGAGGGAGACGGCCCCTCGTTGTTTTCGGAGGTGGGAAGTGCTGAACTGTTGTTGGGCCGAAAGAAATGGAATTCCTTCGGTGAGAACCTACGTGCTGTTTGCTATACCAAGAATAGAGTGGCTTGAGAGTATTTTAACACGGAAGACTGTGTGTGTGTGTGTGTGTGGTGGATTAGAATGATGTTTAAGATAATTGTCTAGTAGTTGATTATATTACAGTAGCAATGAAGTAAATGAGAGACATTACATCTAGTGTTTATTAGATAATTGTATTTAATCAAGAAGAATTATATTTAATCAAAAAAATGTGTTAATCAAGATTTAATTGTGTATGTATTGATTGATTTGAGAAGTAATTAAGAAGTAAACAAAGACTTTACAGTATAATAATTTACACTTTTTTTTAAAAATTAATATATGTTTATTTTAAATATCTTTAAAAAAAGAAAAGAACAACTGAAAGGAAAGCAAGAAAAAAGAATATCTAAGAATACACTGTATTTTCAATGTTAAGAAAATAATTTTATACTAAAATTAATAAATGTTAAGGACATTTTCTAATTTAAAGCATAAAGTAATATTAAGCATACATTATTTTATAACTAAAACACGCGGATACTGGACAACTCCACTGAGAGTGAAAGGGGATATTTAAGATGTTTCTAGTGATACTGGACGATGGGGGTTAAAGGTGAATAAAACGACCATAACTCTATTGCTCTCTGTGAATTAGGATCTAATAAAACTAATTCACAAGATTTATGACTACCATAAAATGCGTTTAAGAGAGAATAACTTTAAATGATCAGAAATATTTTGAAAATAGGGAGACTAAAAATTTAATCCTAGAAGAAAAAGCTCGTTATATAGGAAATGCACTTCGCTATAGAGAGGTTATTTTACGAAGAAAATCGTGAAATGTTCAAGGTTCCAGGAAAAAGGTCGCTATATAGAAAAATTCGCAATATAGAGGTTCGTTATAAAAAGGTTTGACTGCACGTACATATCAAATTTCATTAAAATCGGTACAGTAGTTCTTGAGATAATCAATTAAGTCTGCAAACTACTAGGTTTGCAAAGATTAAAATACCAATGAGCAGCCACATTGATATATGCATGTATATATATATATATGAAATATTTCTATAATATTTCTGGAGAGTGGTAAAAATAATTGTAAGACGTGGTGAGTGGATGTTATTATTGTAGCGAAACAAAGGTAGGGCGTGGCCCTTGATGTGATTTTCTGTGTTACGTGGAGCGGGATCGAGTACGGTATTATCGAAGAGGCACTCATGTAAATCGTTATTCCTTTTTATTCACATCCGGAAACACATAACGATCCAGTAGGGACGGCATTACACATAACAAGAAGCAAACATCATGGCACAAACACAGACAAACATAGAACGCGTTGCAGCCGGCTGATTATATGATGAAGGCAAGCAGACAAAAGAGAAGAGGCGGGATTCCCAGAGACATCGGTTTTTATACCCGACGGTGACGACCACGTGACATTTTTGTAATAAGAGCTCTGATTGGTTACAATGGGCGGGAAAGGGATTTATGATGTAATAATATTAGTCCATTACGATTAAGATCAGGGTGTTAGTTTCAAAGCAAATAATTAAAAGATTATTTGAATATTATTAAAAGAGTTAATTAAAAGGATTCTAGGGGTATTATTACATATATGTATGTATGATTTCACAATCAGCTTTAACTGATTGCAGCAATGTGCACACACACTGAATTAAATAACTTATTTAGCTCCTTTAAGTGGTAGACATTGCATTTGTAATTCAGTTAATGTTTAACGATACAGATTGAATATAATGCTAATGTAAATAAACGGCCATTTTTTTATGATCACCCCATCAGTATCTCGTTGGTTCACCTTTTGCCTGTAATACAGCCTCGATTTTTTTTTGTGTGAACTCTTCGCGATATTGTTAGGTCTGTCGTTTGTGAACCTGAGACCATGCTCGAAGAGTCGCAATTTCCAAAAAAGGAAAATTGGATATATTGTGGATCTAAAAATCGGATGGCTCTTTCAATTTCATACCAAAAATGCTGATACGGATTAAGATCTGGGAATTGTTGCAGCCAACCCAATGAAATAAAGTCTTTTTCATGTTCTTCAAACCAATCTTGTACAACACCAGCTCTATGATAGGACACATTTTCCTACTGAAAATATCCATTGCCATCGGGATAAATCTGTAGCAATACATGATATTTTTGGTTAGCAACGATGTTTAGGTATGATGTCTTATTCAGACATCGCATACGAAATAAAGGGCCCATAGCATTCTAGGTAGAGATTTTCCAAGCCACCACATTTCCTCCACCAGTTTGAAGTATTGTAGCAACACATTTCATATACATACATTCATGATATTTTCGTCTAACTCTATATGCTTATCTGCATGGGGCTACTAAAATAGGATTCTTCGGACCACATTGCATTTTTCCAACTGTCCAGTCCTTGTATGTCTGAGCGGATTTGAGACGTGTAATGTTGTTTATGCTGCAGGTAGCAACGATGTTTACACTAGTCTTCGGCTTCCATAATCCATGCAATGTATAGTACTGCGAGCTCTGCTCTCAGAATTATTGCGACGATCTTTAATTGATATCTGCTCCATTGTTATCTTTCAGGTTTCTTTCACAAAGTGAGCGATTCTCCGTTTTGCGTGATCGTTCACCACTCAGTGACACCCACAGTTTGATCATTCAGACCCAGTCTTTTGCCTGACTTTTCAGTTTTGACGCACTTTACTACTGCTACTTGTAGTAGCATAACGGAAATTATTAACTCCCCCGTTCTTCCTGCAAAGTCAGGTTTTGGGTCCTAAGTCGGATCTTACAAAAGGTACGTACTTGGCGTCAGTCAGGATTGGATCCCCTAGAATCCTGGTGTCCCTGCTATGCGGGTGTTGTGGGGTATACGTTACGCCACTGAATACTTGTGAATATATATTTCACAAATACGGTGGTTTCAATAAAACTTGTTCCTGCATCTGAGCTCCTATTATCATCTGTTGAAAGTTCGTCATCTATACTACTAAATCAGGAACTCAGCTTTCTTTTTTTATCCTAATCCTCTAACGGCAACACCGTGATGCAATAGCTCTATTACGTAAAAAAAATCAGATGGAGCAGTAAAGTGGCCACTCAGTGATTATGAGAGTAAAAAATCTCGAAGGATTCCGAGAAAAAAACACATAACACACATAAACACATTTTGGTATAGTCTCAGATACAATTTTCTCTCATCACTACGCGCTGTTTTTATCCGGATTCTACCGGACCAATGTTATGGCTCACTCCGTCGAATACTCAGGACTCAACCACAACACAGTTTTTAGTGGGCTGGTATCTATTTATTTCTGGTAAGTTCTTACATTCTCATCAGAATTGCTGGGCATGCGCTGTTCAGGCAGCGCAGTTGCGCTTGCGCAAACATTCCGCCCGGCATTGCAATGTTACAACATTCAATAAGTTTCATGGCTTTTTACAATACTGTTATATTAAACTTTATCACTATTAAAATAATTATAAATCAGAAAGAATTCACTAAAAACACATACAATAATAAAAGGTTAATTACAATAACTTAAAAATAAGAAAAATTTTGTAACACAAAAAGAAAGAAAAATTCATTCTCTCATGGGCAAGATACAAATTTTAGAAATAGGTCTTCTGACTACACCATATTGGTCTTGATCGTTACAATCCCAATTCTATTATCCTTTGCAGGAAATACCTCGATCAATCTGCCCATTAGCCATTTATTGACTGCTCAGTTATCCTCTTTAATAAGGACTAAATCACCCACTCTAGCGTTAGCCTTTTCAAATTTCCATTTAAATCTCTGTTGAAGATTACTTAAGTAATTATTACTCCACCTTTCCCATATAGACTGCACAATTTTTGTTAATCTCTGATATATGTTTAATCTATTTGTTTCTACATGTATTATATTTGGTTCACTAATGGAAGTAATTGGTCCAATTAAAAAGTGTGCCGGGGTCAAAACCGACAAATCATCTATATCCGTTGACAAAGGGGTGAGAGGACGGAAATTCAAAATTTCCTCAATTTGAGTCATAATGGTTAGAAACTCTTCATAATTAAACCTAGAATTGCCTGCCTCACGTTTAAAAGGAAATTCGAACGACTTTACGCCAGCTTCCCATAAGCCACCAAAATTTGCTGCTCTGGGAGGGAGAAATTTCCAATTTATATTTTCATCTACTAAGAAACCAGCCAATTCAGGATCAGGATTTATCACTAACTTGTAAAATCTCTGAGTTCGGCATTAGCTCCTTAAAGCAGTGCTTCTCAAACTTTCAATACTGGCGCCCCCCTTTTCAATCACAATTTTTATCGCGCCCCCCTTATACATTAATAATGTACTGAATGTAATAATAATGCACTTTGACGCTAAAGCTACTATACGCGATCTTAATTATAAACCATACAAATTAATAGCATAAGTATTACAGTTTGTATACTACTTTTTTGCAAAATAAATAAATTAATTAAGTAAGACAGTGCTTCTCAAACTTTCACTACTGGCGACCCAATTTTCAATCATAGATTTCATCGCCTCCCCCTCAATAATAATGTATTGATGCAATAATAATGCACTTTGAGTATTAAATTTTGTATACGTTACTTTTATATAATATACATTTTAAGCAAATTACTTTTAAGTAATAATTATAATGTTATGTTATTTTTCCATTCTCATTTTTTAAATTGGGACAGATTGCAAAATGACATTTAATTAAAAATTTATTTCGTCCATCATGCATTTCTAAAAGTGAAAATGTCATTAGAACAAGTGTAATATAAAAAAATAAATTTTAAGTCAATTCCTACTTAGGCCAACAAAGAAAAACTTATTTTAGTTACTTTCTATTAAATAGTTTCAATTAATACAAATATGTAATACATATGACAGAATCACAATGTTAAGCGACAAAAGAGAAAGCGATTTTCCTTGCAATTTTTCCTTTTCTTTTCTATATATGGGGTATTGGAATATTCTTTTTCGTTACTATTTATTCATTAATTAAATTTAATTAGTGTAAGAAAATAGTAAAGTAAGAAGAAATCACACACATTCTTAGAAATTAGGCCATCTCGGATGGAATTCGAACTACCGTCCTTCAGATTAGAAGCCCAGCGCGCTATCCATTGCGTTACAGGGGACAGCAGGAAAAGTTTTCCTTTCTATAAATGCTTTTGGACTATAATTTTTGTTACTATTTATTCATTTTTTAAATTTAATTAATGAATTAAAATTTGAAAGAACTGTATTAACATGAAGTGTCACCCACTACAAGTTTTAAAAATGTATTTCAACTTGAATGAATGAATAGAAAGTATTTTATCAACGATTGAAAATTTGAACAAGATATATATGAGAGAGTGAACTTATAGTAGAAATTGAAAAATAGTCTACATTATGTTGCTCTCTCTCATATCCATCACATCTGGCATTCTCGCGAGTGTCTGCGTGAGTCTGGCCAAACTATCGGACGTCTGCGCAAAACATGTAATAATGCTGTACCTCGTACAATTCCAATCAGTCTTGGTCCATTCGATGCTTCTATAGCTACCAAATCTATCTTGAATGTACATTTTATAATTTGCGCGTTAGTTGTAATTCACACTATTAAGTATTACTGCAGAAAATTGGAACAAAAAAAAAATCATGGATAAATTTTTAAATCGTAAGCGAACATTCGACGATAATAAAGCATCAACAAGTGCACAGACGAGCATAGTTCCGAAAATTAAATCAAGGAAATATTCTCAAGGATACTTGAATTTTGGATTTATCATTACCGAAGTAAATGGAGAAGAAAAGCCCCTGTGTGTTATTTGCTCAAAAATATTGGCAGCAGACAGTATGAAACCTAATAAACTTAAAAGACATTTCGAAACGCTTCATGGTGAGTACATTAACAAACCTCGAGAGTTCTTTGAATCAAAATTAAAATCATATGGAAAACAAAAAATATGTTTTTAAAAAACTTTGTCAGTGAATGAAAAAGCTTTACAAAGTATCATATAAAATAGCCAGATGTAAAAGCCTCACACTATTGCCGAAGAGCTTATTTTGCCTGCAGCAATTGAGATTGTAGAAACTATGTTTGGAGACAATTTTGCCAAAGAGTTGCAGTCCATACCCCTATCAAATGATACTGTTTCCGTCGAATTGATGATATCGCTGAAGATGTAGAGAAACAGCTTTTTGGTAAGTTGCGTGATAAATTGTTTTCAATTCAGCTTGATGAGGCAACAGATAGCAATAAAGATGCTCATTTCATTGCGTATGTTCGATTTTGGGATGGTATGTCAGCGGTAGAAGAACTACTTTTTTGTAAACCAATAAAACTTAAAGCAACAGCAATAGCATTATTTGATATTTTAAATAATTTTATAAACGAGGCAAATATAGAGTGGAAAAATTGTGTCGGAATATGCACCGATGGTGCTCGTACAATGTCAGGGGAAGATTTAAAAGTATACAAGCACTTGTGAAACAAAAATCTCCACTGTGCATCTGGACACATTGTATGATCCACAGAGAAGCTCTGGCTTCCAAAGAAATTAGTCCTGGCCTGAATATTGTGCTAATGACAGTTGTGACTGTAGTAAATTACATAAAAATGAGACCCCTAAAATCAAGAATCTTTTCTGGACTTTGCAAAGACATGGGCGCAGTGCATTCATCGTTGCTATTTTATTGTGAAGCAAGATGGTTATCACGCGGGAAATTTTCACAACGTGTTTATGAATTAAGAAATGAAATTACCATTTTTCTAGAAGAGGAACACCTACCGGAAGCTGAGAAATTTCGAGATGGTTTATTTCTGACGAAGTTGAGCTACTTAGTCGATATATTTGAGAAATTAAATATATTGAATCTTCAACTTCAAGGATCAAATGTACATATGTTTGACACGAGTGATAAAATTAATGCTTTTGTAGAAAATTAGAATTATGGAGCCGAAATGTAAAAAAAAAAACCTAGAAATGTTTGAAAATGCGGATAAATGTGTAAAAACTTACAAAACTGAAGAACAACATATGGAAGTTGTTTATAAAACTATTGAATATCATTTAGCTATGTTAGCAAAAAATTTAAAAAATATTTTTTTGCTGAGGACAACTTGATAGCAAGTTACGAATGGGTGAGAGATCCATTTCAAAATACCCCAGAAGGGCTCTCCACTACCGAAGAAGAAAGTTTCATAGATTTCACATCTAGTGGCAAAATTAAAAGACAATTTTGTAAAAAAACTCTCTTTCAATTTTGGGCAGAAGTAGATGATGAATTTTCTGAACTGAAAACAAAAGCATTTCGTATACTTTTACCGTTTTCAACATCGTACCTTTGCGACACCGGATTTTCTGCGGTGGCTGCTTTGAAGACAAAATATAGATCTCAGCTAAATATAGAAAAAGAACTCAGAGTGTCAATTTCTAATATTAAGCCTTCATTTGAAAACCTTTGCTCTGCGAGACAAGCCCATGGAAGTCACTAATAATAATTAAACTTGCTCTTAAATTAGTATTAATAAATTAGTTATAAAATACATTGTGCAGTACTGATACATTTATAAGTACACTGGCTGAAGTACCCGTTCTGCGATTATTTTTTAAAAAATAATACATTATTCTTGATATAATAGCTTAATTGTAAGAAGAGTAAAACCAAGTGCACAACAATGCATACAAAAATATAAAATGATTTTTTAAATGAATGCTCCTATTATAAATAGTTTAAAACGAACTGTAATTTTAAGCCTCACAGAATTAGCATTTAGAATTAATATTAAATAAGGAAAACGAGAATGAAAAATTCCAATGAAGAATAATTGTGTTATTTTTAATATTTAAAGCGAGAAACCTTCAAAATGTTTTAACCCGGAAGCAGGCGCCCACTCCACATTAACGTTAATGGTCGCGCGATCACTTCACCAAGTCACCCCAATCCTTTTTTTTTATAATTATTTTTTTTCTGTGCTCGATAAAAATCACAATTGCAGTGAATAATTTAACTAAGAGAAAATATACTTACCTACTTTAAAGGACTTTTTAATTTTTCTTTGATGATTTGAGAAAAAAATCCAATAAAACTAAAGAAACCGTTCCAAATGTGCGTGACCTTAATAAAGAACACACACACATAAATCACAGACACTTTTCACTAACAATACAAGAACGTTATTTGCAATCAAAACTGTCATATTTTGCTCACGTTATTATAATTTTCTATTCTTTGATGATCTACAAATAGCATGTGTAACCTTTTCTTGCTTGTGTCTTTTTGACAAGGCGAAGTGTTATATTTATGGCTTCTTAGTTTTCTTGATATCTTAATTTTCTTGATAGAGTTCTTTAGGCAGCATTTGAAAATTACAATTCAACTCAAACGTTTCATGTCTATCACTTTTGTCATATTTACTTTCGCTATCACGATTAATATGCATTATTTCATCAGGTTCTTCAATTGCTTGATCAGTTTCATCTTCCTTCAATAGAGAGATCACAGATGCCCATTTTTTATATTCTGCTCATTTACATTTATAAACCATAATAAGTTGTACAACACAGCAATTAAAACCACAAAGTTAATCGTAGGGGAAAGTATAGCATATTCATAGAAAATATTTCTGAACAAAAGTGGTCGTGGAGGGAACTCGATCAAAACAAGTACCTTGATTGTAAAAAACGGTTTGCCACTCTCAAAAAAAGAGGCATAAATGTGACACTCTCAAAAAGAGGCATAAATGTGACAAATTCATTTTAGTTTCCATTAAGACTGTCATATCGGAGGATACTGTCAAAAAACTGTTAACGAATAAACAGTTTTACCAGAATTTGGAGTGATTCAGCGCCTCATGCGACCGCTCCCATGAAAAAATGTATTCGATACAAAAACATCGATGTCAGTTATAAAAAATAATTGTGTAAAACGTTTTTTATAATGCAATTTCAAATTACTCATAAAATACATCTTGGCCAATTAATCCTTCAAAGTGCTCAATATGCTTATCCATACATCATAAAACTCATTTACATGGGGGAAAAAGCAACAGAAAAATATTATTTACAACTTTCCCAAAAGAAAAGTAGACGGAGTTAAGCATACCAGTAAGTTTGATGGTCAAAGAGATGATAATCAAAGTACTATTCTAGAGGTTACAAGAAACGTAATAAAAAAATCTCTCATCGCGGGATTACAGCAAAGCAAACAAAATATCTTTTTTATTTGGTTTTGGATCAAAGATAGCTAATGAGCGTTTGAAGTGGAATCTTTTGAAAGTGGAAAACCAGATGATATATATAATTTATATCAGTGTAAATGAGTATTTTTTATTTTGTCAGAAAGCATTTTGTTTTACTTCATTCCAAAAAATAATTTTTTAAGCCTTTTATATTTTCAAGATGCTCGCGCCCCCCTTGAAGGGTTATCGCGCCCCCCAGGGGGGCGCGCCCCACAGTTTGAGAATTACTGCCTTAAAGGTTTTACCATTATCAAAAAATATTAGAGAGGGTCTTCCTCTTCTAGAAATAAATCTCTTTAATTAGGCAATGAATGCCTGAGTTGTTAAATCTGACACTTATTCAAAATGTACAGCTTTAGTGACAAAACACACAAAAATTGAAACATATGTCTTATACAAACTACTTTTACGCTGTTTGTTGCTCTTGATCCAAAACAGTCCAATAAAGTCAATACCACTGCAATCAAAAGGAAAATTTTCCCTTACTCTTTCTTTAGGCAAATTGCCCATTATTTGTTCACAAGTTATAGGTTTCATTTTAAAACATACAAGACAATCATATACTATTTTCCTGCATACATTACGTCCTCTATGAGTCCAAAATCTTTGTCTTACTTGATATAGTAAGGCCTGTGGACCTAGATGGAAGAATTTTAAGTGAAAATATTCTACAATTAAATTCGTTAATTTATGGTTACAAGGTAATATTATAGGAAATTTGCATTCAAAGTTCAAATGACTATTACAAAGTCTACCACCAACTCTCAAAACACCATCTTGATCTAAAAAGGGATTTAAACTTTTTATAACACTTTCTGGAGACACTCTACAATTTTCTTTCAAACTCTTTATATCCCTTTTGAACTCCTGTAGTTGCACAATCCTGGTTAAGGTGACCTCCGCTCGGTTTTTTTCCTGAACATCTAAAGGTCCTCTCCTTTCTTCTCTGCAATTTGCTATGAACCTGAAAATAAAACTTAACATTCGAATTATTTTAGTGTACTTATTACTTATATTTAACAGGTCAGTTATAAATGTTGACTTTGTTAGACTTAAATTAACACAGTGCTTTGCGTTGCTTTTAAATTCACAGTTAAACTAATCACTATCAGTCACTGATGAAAGAATATTCCTTTCCAGAAAATCTTTCGTCGCTAAAAACGTAGGTCCATTCCACCACAAAGAGTTGTTGTGAAGACTGGACGGGTCGAGACCTCTTGAAACGAGGTCAGCCGGGTTCTGTTCCGAAGAAACATGATGACACTGCTCTGCGTTAGTCAGGTGTTGGATTGTGGTAACTCGATTTGCCACGAAAGGTTTTAAGCTCTAGTTAGGCTCCTTCTGGATCCCCGCCAAGACAATAGTCAAGTCACTCCACAGGTACACGGGGATTGTTTTCAATTGTAAGGCAGTCTCAACTCTTTTCATCAGCTTTGCAAGAAGAACGGTGGCTCACAGCTCGAGTCGTGGCATTGTGACACTCTTCACAGGTGCTACTCTGCTTTTACTTGTTACAAGCTTCACTGTTGTTGCGTCATCTGGCAATTGAGAACGGCAATATATAATTGTTCCGTAACATATCTCTGAAGCATCAGCAAAACCGTGAAGTTCCACCCTTGTCGCTTGAGGATGCACAATACATCTACCAATGCAGGTACTTCTTACACTGTTGAAGTCCTCAAGGAAACGATGCCACTCTTTAGCTCTCTCAGAAGACAACTCGTTGATCCAGTCGATTTTCTGACTCTGCATGAAGATCTTGGCTCTTGCGACTACTGGACCTAATAGTCTAATGGATCAAACAGTGTAGCTATTGTCGAAAGGATACATCTCTTGGTGTAGGAATCCTTTAACTTCACTGCGATTTTGAAAATTAAACAATCCTCTTGTGATATCCAGGACACTCCTAACGTCTTGGTTTCAATTGGATTCTCGAATTCATAATCTCCAATGATGTTTGATGCCAGTTCCGGATGACTACTACCCCACTTGCGCAATTTCATTCCTCCTTTTTCAAAATGCCGGAAAGATGATTTTTCAAGGCCTTGGCTTCCATTAAAGACGCAGCGGCGCAAAGAACGTCGTCCATATAA
>BMAU01014088.1:0-10972 GCA_019973935.1 Trichonephila clavipes
GTGTTAGACATTTAAAAGTCGGATCCAAATTTTTATGATCTCCCCTTGTGTTGTTTTTCCAACCCGTTCCATGATCTCAATGGAAAGTAAGCACACCGGATTCGAACTCCGATCTTTGAGTTTCGTGATTTGAGGTTGGCAGCAACTGCCATGCAAATCGAGCTAGTATTTAAAACTCGGCTCATGTTAGTTTTTGAAAAGAAGGAGAAACGGAAATATAAGAAGTGTGTGAGTGGTTTAACCCTAGAGGGAGAGAACAACTGGTTGGCAATGCAACTGCATGTTGCATCACCATTTTAGATTAGAATGCCACTCTACAATATTAGAAGACGGCCTCGAATCGGATGTTTCTGGTAATGTTGCTTTTTGAACTTATTGTTTTTATCGCTCCAGTAACGAGCGCAGTGACTTTATGATGGATTATTATTAAAGGCCAATTTTAAGAAAACTGTTTTTTCGTCTTCATGCCTCCCTCGACACATACCACTGCTAGCTTTGGTAAAAATTTAAATTAGTTTACCAATAAGTGTAACAAATTTGGTTATGGGCCCAGTCCATGTACTGTGTCGAGGCAGGCTAAGCAGTTGAACCAGGCCATGAACTTTGTCTATTTAAATACTGTTGTCTAGAACTATTTTTATGAACTCTGTTGCTAGTACGCTAAATCGAGTAACAGGTATGGAGTTTAACAACCAGATATCAGTGTTGACTCCAAATAACTGGAACACATGGAAGCATGATATGCAAGTACTCTTAATGCATTATGGTTGCTGGCAGTTTATAATACAGACCAAGCCAGAGCAACCTGATGAAGAAGCAACATACAAGGAAAATTAGATTTACAACTTCGTAAGGATAGATGTTATACGTTGATCTATACTAACATCAGTTCAGATTTGAAAAATCTGATAACGGAAACAACTGACGGAGTAGCGGCATGGAGGATATTAAAAGATCACTTCGGAACCAGTCACAAGAGCAAGGGTAATTCAACTATTAGATCAATTTTGGAACAAAATACCAACCAGGGGAAGATGTTGGAATCTTCATATCTCGTGTAAAGACAGCGGCAACCAGACTACAAGAAGCGGGTCATAAATTGGACGACCTGTACATAGAATTTCAATTAATAAGGTGGTTTCCTCAGGAATTCCAGTCTACCGTGCAACAAATCTACAGATGGAAAGAAGAGGACTTCAGAGTTGTCAAAATTGAAGCAGAGCTGATATTAGAAGCCAATCGTCTTCAGTTGATGAAACAAGATTTGGAGAAAGCGGAGAATGCTTACTTGAGCAGTTTCACTTCGAAGAAGTCGAAGACGTTACCTGGTGCTACGGCTGCAGCTCATGGAGATCCAAATGGCAAGAATGATTACCAAAAAGAAAGGTGGTAAGGTATTTAACTGTAAAACTATTAAAAATGTTAAACAATCTATTAAGGCTATAGGTCCGTGTTATGTATGTAATAAGTACGGGCATCTTAAAGTAAACTGTAAAGAGAAAAAAGTCTCTACAAAATCTCCTTCAACTGTAAATGAAACTTTTAACACAGAGTTTGATAAAGGTGTTTGGGTAATAGATACTGCTGCCACGAGTCATTTTTGTAATGACAAGAGTTTATTTTTAGATCTTAAGCCGATAACTAACATGAAAATGTCGTTAGCAACGGAGGATAAAAGTTGTCCCGTAGAAGGAATCGGTACACTTAGATTTCGGGTAAAATATAAGGGGAGTTTTCATGAAATAACTTTGACTGATGTATTATTTAATCTAAGTTGAGGAGAAATTTATTATCCGTTTCAGATTAGAAAGTAAAGGTGCGCATTTTGTGGGTACTAAAGGTAAAATTAATGTTTTTAATAAAGACTGGATAAAATTGTTCTCGGCGACACGCCATGAAAATTTGTATTTTTTTAAGCCGGATCATTATATTATACCAAAGAGTAAAGAAATTAGTTTTTAGTGATGTAACCGCTAAAACAAAAACGGATCAATAGAAATATGGCATCAACGCTTTTGTCATGTTAATAACGATTACTTGGTAAAAACTAGTAAAAAATGATAGTGTAAAAGGTCTCCCACGCTTAAATGATAATGGTAAGACTCATTGTATATCGTGTAAATTAGCAAAGTCCAAGAGAGTGTCATTCAAAAGACGGGGCCGTAAGATCAAAACGTCCATTGGAATTGTTGCATATGGACCCTGTGGTCCAATGCCAACCGAAAGCCAATGGTAATAAATATTTCTTGAGTATAATTGACGATTATTCAAGAAAGGTGACTGTATTTCCATCCGAAATAAATCTTACGTATTTCATACGTTTATAAGATTTCAGAAACGAGCAGAACGTTTTCTAAGTAAAAGGTAATAGCAGTTAGAACTGATGGCGGACTAGAATTTTGTAATAAAGATATGGATAATTTCTTGACAGAACTGGGTATAAAGCATGAGGTAACAAATTCATATACGCCAGAAATGAATGGGGTCGTGGAGAGATTCAATTTAACCGCTCTAGATGGCATCAAAACATTGCTTAAGTCTAGTGAAGTTCCTCATAAGTTTTGGGGGGAGAAGCATTACTTTGTTTCACTTATGCGTGGAATCGAATTTGTCACAAAGACAGTAACAAAAACGCCTTTCGAAAATATTCAGGTAGAAAACCATCGGTATTGCATCTAAAACCTTTTGGATGTTTGGCATATGCTGGTGTGCCAAAACAAATTAGAAAAAAATTCGATATGCGTGCGAAAATGGGAATTATGATGGGATACGCACAACGTACTAAGGGTTATAGAATATGGTTGATAGATGAAAATAAATTAGTCGAGACTATAATGTAGATTCGATGAAAATAAGAGGGAATTAATTTTAGACAAAAAGTTAATAGTAACCTTGATATAATTTAAACCTTCCTGATTATCAAAAATCATCCTCATCTTAATAATAGAGTAAAAGATTCATTAACGAGTCGTTTAGTTTCAAAGACAAGTACGAAAAAACGCCCTCAACATCTGAAAAGCCAGTTGTATCTTCCGATAATCATAGCTTGATCCCATGTACAGAGGTTAAGTGGATTCGAAACATAGGTAGGAAAACTGGATCTAACGTATATTATAGTATAGAAGGGGAAGCAAACCCGATTGAAATCTTTTAACGAAATAGAGAGATACAAGAGGCATAATATTGAGTATGATCCTAGTTTATTTAATTTTTAGAAAGATAATACCGAATCCCAGGGATTTTCAGATTTGTCAGAGCAACAAGAAGCTCTTATGGTTTGAAGTAACTATTCCTAACTGTTACAAAACAGGCAATAAGATCCAGAGACGCATCTAAATGGAATGATGCAATGGATAAAAAATTAACGTAATGAAGGAACGTAAAGTTTGGGATTTAGTTGATCATCCGGATAATATAAAAATTTTAGAAAACAGTTGGGTTTATGCCACTAAATATGATGAAAATAATAAAATTGGTAGATACAAGGCCCGCTTAGTTGCACGAGGTAACACACAATTACGAAATGAGTCATTTGACGAGGTATTTCAAGAATACAAATTAGAACTTTCAAAAGTTAAATCATTAAAACTAAGATGTTATTCAGACACAGATTTTGCTACAAATAGGGATGATCGAGTGTCAATGGGAGGGTTCATAACTTTTATAGACGAAAACTCCAATTTCATGGCGAACTTTCAAGCAAAATCCGTTAGTCTGTCGACCATGGAAGCCGAGTATGTTAGTTTAACAGAAGCAGCTAAGGAATTCATTTGGCTAAAGAATGTAATTGATAATAAAAGTTTAAATTTGGAATTAAGTGAAAATGTAATGTTTTGTGATAATCAGGCTGCTATAAGTTTTCAAAGTCACCGGTAGAAAATTATAGAACAAAACATATCATCGATGTTCGTTATCATTTTTTTAGGAATTTGATATACGACAAGGTTTCCAAATTAAATATATAGGTACAAAAATAATTTGGCGGACATTTTTACTAAACCCATGGTAAAGGAAAATTGTTAGAATTTTGTAGAAAATTATTTCTTTTTTAGAGAATAAGACTTTGTTTCTTTAAGATTAAAATATTAGTTTGTTTTATTACAATAAAGATTGTGAATAAAATGTTTTTGTGTTAAATTGTATAACATGTGATTATAGATTAAAATTAATTTACTGATTTGTAAAGAGATAATGGTACGAGAGATTGGAAAAGGGGGCCGATTGTTAGACATTTAAAAGTCGGATCCAAATTTTTATGATCTCCTTGTGTTGTTTTTCCAATCCCGTTCCATGATCTCAATGAAAGTAAGCACACCGATTCGAACCCGATCTTTTTGAGTTTCGTGATTTGAGGTTGGCAGCAACTGCCATGCAAATCGAGCTAGTATTTAAACTCGGCTCATGTTAGTTTTTGAAAAGGAAGGAGAAACGGAAATATAAGAAGTGTGTGAGTGGTTTAACCTTAGAGGGAGAGAACAACTGGTTGGCAATGCAACTGCATGTTGCATCACCATTTTAGATTAGAAATTAATTTTACAATATTAGAAGACGGTTCGAATCGGATGTTTCTGGTAATGTTGCTTTTGAACTTATTGTTTTATCGCTCCAGTAACGAGCGCAGTGACTTTATGATGGATTATTAAAGGCCAATTTTAAGAAACTGTTTTTTCGTCTTCATGCCTCCTCGACACATAAATTTCACTGCTAGCTTTGCAAAATTTAAATTAGTTTACCAATAAGTGTAACAATTTGGCAACAAAAATAGGTTTTTAAATCTCTTTTTATTTTAAGAGGACTTGGTACCCTTTGAGGTACTTTCTTTCTTTATGAATTTAAAAATTATATTTTTAGAATTTTTATATAGTATTTCTATTCAAGAAAAATGATACGAGATAAAATTTTTCACATATTATCCATACTTTAAATTTTTAAATTTTTTGAAGAAAATTTGGAAAATTTTAAAATCCTACTCCTTCTGTAATTATGAATTTTTTTTTACCTGAATTTTTTTGTAATATTCTTATGGATATTATGAGCAATTTTAGGGATCTATTTTACAATAACCTAATTCGTTTTCAGAAGAAAAAAAATGTTGATATGCATGCTAAAAATCAACGAAAAAAGCCAATATCACTTACATTTAAATTTCTTTTAAAAAAGTATTCAGTTTACAGCAAAATGAATCCCTGATTTTGTTACATGCTTTATATGCAACACACAGCAAAAAATGGAAATGATTGGTAAATAGTTGTGGAAGGAGTAGCATTTTTTGCCCAAACTAATGCACTAATGTTTCAAAAATACAAACTGAGAAAACCACTTTAAAGTTTATAATTCCGAAAAAAATATATAATAAGCTTTAATAAACTTAAAATACCAGTTTAAGATATTAGTTATATATTTTCTTGAAAATATTTCCCATACACTTTTATAAATGAAGGTATTAATTGCACAAGAAAATTCAAGAAAACTGTTAAAAAATTTTTTTTATGTCACGACAGAATGTTTACTTTTTTTTTCTTCACATAATATTGAAGTATTACATTTGTATGGAAAAACATATCAGAATAGGAACTGAAGTTATGAAATTAATATAAAATGCCTTAATTCAAAATTTACATGCTCACATTTCACAAAAAGGAGAAAAAAACACATTATTGTATTGCCTCGAAAAATATTCTGCTCTATATATGTTACACATTCTTTTTTATAGTTTTTATTTTTCTTTATAAAATAGATTTTTTATCATAAAGCTTTTTTTTTTAGCTTTTCTTTTTCTAAAAATGGGGTGTGGCCGAATTGCCTAGTTTGTTTTCAAATGAAGTTTTATTCAACTTCTAACTTGCACAAATGATATATCAATCGGACGATAATAATGTAAAGAATGAGATTAAATAAAAAAAAAACGAAAGGTCGGTCATAAATTTTTGGGGTACCAAGTCCTCTTAAGCAATTTGTTTGATAATATCTGGTTTTAAAGAACCAAGTTATATTTTTCGCCTTTTCATTTTTCTTAGAAATTACATATTTTTCTAGTTTCATTTTTTTAAAAATTTCTTAAATTATTTACATATTTTATTCTGAATTTACTTTTAAATATACTTTTAATCCTGAATTTGAACAATTTGTTTGATACTATCTGGTTTAAAAGTACGAACTTATATTTTATGCCTTTTTATTATCTCTAAGAAATTCTTTACTTTATACTTTATTTTTTAAAATATAGTGACTTAAATTATTTAGTCTTAAGTATACATTTTTTTTTCTAAAACAACGAACTTCCATTTCCTTAAATAATTTTAAGCTTTTATGAAAGCTTATCAATTATTGTGATTAGAGTTATTTTATATTTTTCCTCTTTTTAACAAATTTTGGGAATCCTTTTGCCTATTTTTTTGCATAATATATATTCCTTAAGCATTTTTACTACCCTTGCTTGTTTGCAAAATATTTGTCAAACTTCCCAATTGTTATTTTGCAATATTTTTACAAGATTTCACCGGCAATAATATTATGATGTATTGATTTTTCACCGAAAAATGAAATACTTTTGTTTTGTCCATTTTATATTGTAATTTAAGACAACATTTTTCAACTATAATTATGTGTATTTTTAAACAAAATTAATTTTTCACTCTCATTAAAGAAGTACTTCTCAAAGTTGCAATATTCGCGACCCAAAATCCTATCATAATTTTGATCGCGCTGCCCCCCCGCCTCATGCAATAGCAATGTTCTGAATTCAATAATACTATACTTTGACGCTAAAAACTACGATACGAATTTAACCTTCTTCAGCCGCCCTCCCTCCTCGTGTATATAAACGTCTCGCAAAGCAAAAGCATTTATTTGCCCAGACGTATATATACGTCTTTCCGAAGTATGATCCGCACTACTATCCGTAAAATTATTCCGAAGACTTTGAATGCAATAAAAGGACCTTGACAAAGTTTGTGAATGATTTACTTATTTATTATTATTTTTGCTTCTTTATTCGTCCCCCTCCCAATGCATCGCATACACTTGCCTACGTGGAAAACGGTTGGCATTCTGAAGCGAATTGTGAAACTTTTGATCAGCAGTTAAGGTTTAATTATAAACCATACAATAATTATCAAGATACATGGACAAGCCCATGGTGTCACTGGTATTTAATAAACTTGTTTTTAACTTAGTATTGTTAAATTAATTATAAAATACATTGTGTAACACGGATATATTTATAAGTGCAATATTTCAGTGTAAATGTGTATATTATTTTTTATTATGTCAAAATGTATTTTGTTTATTTACTTGCAGTAAATTGATATATTTTTTAAAATAATATTTTGTTCTCGACTTTTAAATCTGGTTGTGCCCCCTTGTAAATTTGTCATGCCCCCCAGTTTGAGAAACTTTGCATTAAAGAGTTGGTTAAAGCTCTCTTTTTGTGGGCTTTGTAGATCCGTGGTTCCTGCAAAGGGTCCTTACGGACTCTTGGGAGTACCCGGTATTATTCAGGTGGTACGTGGAAAATTAAAATTGATTTGGGGGTCCCTGAATAATGTCAGGGGTTTCGAGCAAGATTTAGTATAAAATAAATAAAAAAAATTGAATCATTTTTATTTTTTATGGCAATTTTAAAAATAATAATTCATTTGAATATTCCCGACTTGGTGTTGAATCCTTTCCGCATTGACTAACTCAGTTTCCCAAAACAGGTGTATCTATATTTCTACAGGAGCATCTTATAGAAATATACACAAATGAGGACTTAAACCAATGTTTGAACAAGGATACAACACACACCATACAAACCGATTCCAATTTTATATCCTGCATTATGGGGTTATTGCACAGAAGTTGTTGACTGCCTTCTCGTATTTCAATTTGGTATAACGTGCATTCAGTGTCGTAAAAACCTCAACTCATACAAAAAAAAGAAATCGACTAAAAACTAGTGCTGGTGGGGATTTCGGTTGCAACTCATTAACATTGAGACGGACATAAATACATTTATAACATCTCATTAAGTTCATCTTAGCTCTTAATTTTTAGAATTTTATTTTAAACAAAAGTTATATTTTCAATAAATAATTATTAAACAAAATGTTCTTTAAAAATTTGTAATTTTATATTAAGCACTTATGTATCTTTTTACTTGGGGTCTTTGGGAAAGTTTGAATTCAAAAAAGGGGTATGTGGGCAAATTTTGACAATAAAAAATAGTCAATGGTTTAAAGTTTAGGAACCACTGGTGTAGATAGTTCCATATTTCTCATGAGGGAAAATATTGATTTCCCTCATTTAGGTTCATAATTAGAAAAGGAAGTAATATTAAGATTAAGAATGGAGTTCTCGAATAAAAAATAATATTAATTGTATTCTAACCCCCTTGCTTTTTTGATTTGAACTATTTGACGAATTAAAATAATTAATTTGTGCACATTCTTTTCCTTTTAAACAATGGGCACGCATTTCTTTATTTGGAATACCCTTTTATTTTTATGCTTCTTCAGTGTAACTGCACTAAAATAATCTTATTGTAAAGTTAATCGTTTGCGCAAAAATTTATAAAAAATCAAATATTTGGAATATTTTTTTATTTTCAAGAAATTTAACATATTATTTACCTACTCATATTCATGCTAATTTGATTTTTGTTTCAAAAAACATATCCCAAGCAGGAATGTTCTTTAAAAAAGCAGGCATTCATAACTAGATATTGCCTATCATTTTATAAAAGTTCTGATGGAAATATTGAATTCATAAATATGAATGTATTGAGTTAGAAAAATAACACAAATATATGATTTCCACTAGAATAGTAATAGCAGAAAATGGCAGCATTTTCATTATTCGAACATTTTTGAGAAATGAAATATTCCTCCAGTCAACAGATAAAAATAAATAACGCCTTACTGCTTTTTTTTTAAATGTACAATTGTTCTTATTGTTCTGTACACGATTTGTTCGTAAGCTTAAGTTCCATAAAAATATTTGTGATTATAAGAAATCGTAACAAAAAGTTGACTGCAAAACAAAAATGATTCCTTACACGAAACATTTCCTAAGTTTTTCTACTAAGGTATTTTATTTTTCAGAAGTAGAATTTTTAAAAGTATTTTTCAAATTTATTTGCTTAGAAAAATTTATTTAAATGTATGGAGGTTCATATCCGAGGGACAGAAACCGCGACCTATGGATTCGTAAGCACGCGACATACCGCTAGACAAAAGTAATCACATATCTCCGGGAGGCTGTTACTGGTTTATGTAGATGATACCGCAACACACTCCCCAAAAGTAGGTCGGTGGATAGGCAAGCTAACGAGGTTTGTGATAAGGCGAGCATGTTGTTGCTGGTAAGGTGTCAAGTGAATCTGACGACTTTGGTTGCTGCGTCATATGAGACTTATGGCTTTTGTTGCTGCGTGTCATATGAGACTTATGGCTTTTTTGTTGCTGCGTCAAGTGTATCTGACGACTTTACTTGCTCTTGTTGAATGTAGATGGTGCCACGACAGATCAGAAGATGCCTTTTTCTTAGTTCAGTGTTTAAGTCACTAATGGGGGAGTACATACCCAAGGGACAGAGCCCGCGACCTATAGATTCGTAAGCACTTAACATACCACTGGTCAAAAGTGATTATGTCTGCCGAAGGCTGTTACTGGCTTATGTAGATGATACCTCTACAAATTCTGTGAGTCCCCACTTTAGAGTTCATATAAAAACTAATCTAAATTTATAAAAAGTCTTTTATGTATTGTGTTATCATTTCCATTACTTGAACTTAATCATTCAAAATTATGTGATTTCATCCATATATTTCAAAAATTTTCTTTTCAAAATTAATGAATATAAATCAGATTAATATATATATATTTCGACTGAAATTTATTTACCTAAGTTTAAAGTAGACATTTCTAAGACTGTTTCTATAATTTAAGTAATCGCGAAGTATTTATTTTTTGACATTGTTTAATTTCTCTCTTGAACCATTTTTATATTACCCCTTAACTGAAATAATTAACATAAGAAAAATTTGTGTTTAATTGTTTCTTATAAATATGTTTTTTTAAGAATAACAAAAACAACACATTTTTTAACCCTCCGTTAGATGAGAGAATTGCTCAAGATGCATAATAAAAATAGTTTTGGTAAGCTGCGTCCACACCGTAAGTTGGAACACATTCTTAATTCATTCATCTCGCCTTTCGCTTTCTCCTCTCTTTAGGATTCATTGCCAAACACGAGGAGGGTTTCTTCATATTTTGTCAGCAAGGGCCATTGAATCTAACAGATGCAGCGCGACCCACAACGTCAGTTTTTATGACACAGTGCTACTTCGATAATTTAATTTTTGTTCTTGTAAAATAGTATACTTTTCAATTTTATACAAAAATAATTTGAAGCAAATATTTTGTAGCTTCTATATGATAGGTTACTTTTACTGGTAGTGAGATACATCTGCTACCGGCCTTTTGTCAGTGACTGCATTTTATTGAATCTTCAATGTAGTTGGAATAAAAATCCCAAACATCTATATGGGGACTCAAAAATAACCTGATCCTCACACATATGTTTCTTGAAAACCAGATCACGAACTTTTGAAAATGCACCAACGAAGACGGTTTAAGTATAACATTCACATGCTCGTTCGTTTTGACTTATGATTGAAGAAATATCTGATATACACAGCACCCTCAATCAAGACGTTAAACCAAAAGAAACATCACTAGAACTTGGAATAGAAAGTACTGTTCCCTCTTTTTCAGACATCAAGAAAAGAATGGTAGCATTTTGTTAAGTGTATTATACGAAAATCCATGTCTCCTCCCCTTAAACACTGTAAGGTGATTTGTGAAGACATCTCAACTAGTCATCTTATAATGTAAACAGTGGTGACACAGTGAAAACTAACCATTATCTTTTTTGATTTTTTTCTTTTAAATATTTAAATTTCTAATTATATTTTAAATATTATTTAATA
>BMAU01014090.1:0-12365 GCA_019973935.1 Trichonephila clavipes
AGCTGTACCCTGCCACGCGTTGCTGTGGCTCAGTCTTGTTTAACAGAAGGAAATATTTTCAGTATGTTAAATAATTTGCATTGAACGTATGATCTTTTATAAAAAAATGTATAAATATATATACGAAAAACTTTTTCCCTAAACTGATATTTATAATTTGTTAACCAAATGCTTGAAGTTATTACAGCTTATTTTTGTCCTTATGTCATGTTATGAACCACACAAAATTTATTTATCTTGTCTTTAAAGTGGTGACCTCAAGTTTGAAGATAAATTTTAATTAGCTCCATTCTGGATTCATTGAGGGAATTGGGTTAGTTTTTACAATGCTTATGGATATTTTATTAAATCAGAGGTGTGTTCACAAATGCACATTTATCCAAACAATATCACTTGGAAACATGAATTGTATTTCCTGATGTCATATAGGAAATGTTTTGATTCCGCAGTATATCTAGCAAGCAAAATTTGTAATGGCTCTGTTCTCTGAGTTGAGGCAGTTTTAATTTTTCAGTGGTGCAAAACATTCCTTTGGTTTATATCCCTTAAATCTGCGGCAATACTGGCAAAGCAATAAGCGACCATCAATATTGTAAATGAGAACATGCTGCCTGAACCTAGAATCTTCCACTGGGTTGTACCGGAATGCAAGTTGACTGTTATTGTGTGATTGCTCACCACAAAGTCATGTTTGACGCAGATGCGCTGTTTTTGGTTAACATCTTTTCTGATGTTGTAAAACACGAATGATGTGCTCGCAAAATGAGCTTCCCTCAAGTCTGGCTGCATGTTGCTTTGCTGCGCCCTCAGTCTGTGTTTGTGACATTCTTTGTCTGCTTTTCTTGTTTGCTGATATCCATTCTTTCTCAGTTTTATGTGCAATTACACTCATTGTAGTACTTTTGCCTTGCAAGTATGACAACCTAAGTTTGATTTCCCGCAAGGCATTTTTATCTAGTGAAGCCAATTGACTGCACTTAAAAGAAAAAAAAATCTCAAACAAAGCGTAGCGCAAAATTTCTTACAAAACTTAAAAGAAAAGAATTAAACAACATAAAAATTTCAAAACATGAAAAAAAGAAAATCAGAAACAAAAAGAAAAGGAAAAAAAAATGCTAATGAAATATTTTAACTTTAAACGTGCATCAATTGACACAGCTGAAAATTCAACGCAATGAGAGGCTGAAGGTATTTTGTCGAATATGCCAGGAAAATTCAATATAAACACACGGATTTTGCGCAGCGAAAACTGTTGACTAAAGGAATTTTGTTGATATGATGGGGTATTTTTGCAATTCACAATTCTTCGATTAGTATTAACAGGTATTGTAAGCAAAGTTAGGGCCTATCTTTAAAACAGAGTGAGAACTTATATCTAGACACAGACAGCTTTTCACATGGACAATTATTTGTTATCTGTGTACTTAAATATTAGCATCACCACAGCCAAATTACCGCCATGCAAATTGCAACATTTTCCCTCCTTTCTTTTTCATAAAAAAATGTTAGAATCTTTATTGTTTAGATATTAAGGTACGATATACATGCCACCAATTTTGTTACAGTGATGCTAATACATAATTACTGATGTGTGTTACAGAGCAGCAGTCACCAATTGGAGATGCGTGAAAAATTTTGGATGGTATGTAGAAAAATTGGGAAATTATTTATACTTTTATGAAGATTCAGTTTAAAAAAAGATGAACAACAAAACAACATATTACGGAACACAAATTATTCTTTTACTAAAAGCTTTTAGTTACTGAAATAACTAAACAAAAAAACATAATTCCTGAGGATAGCGATTTTTGGTAACCTCAACCATTTTTTGGAAAATTGTAGGCAAAACACTTCAGTTTGTTGATTGTTGCTTTTCATGAAGCTTATTTGGTTCACTCCTAGAAGACCCCACACCCTTGCCGCGAATTACTTTGGTTGGCGATAATTGTGCCATCTTGGTAACCCTACTTTTAAACACTACATACGACAAACCTAACTATTTCTAGCATTTTCGTATTTTGTGGGCGCGCATTTCGAATTTCATTTTGTTGTTGGTCTCCGGGCTGGTTGCGTGTATGAGGGAATCTACTTTAGAATTTTTTACTTTGTTGAATGCGAAAGGTGAGAAATAATTGATTGAATGGTGTATGAAGGAAGGATGAATGTCCTAAATGTAATGATCAGCATGATGTAACATGGTCGGCAATAAAACGCTTTCTTCGAAATCGTGCCAGCCACGCTGAATGTATGTTCGACCATTACCTCGCAGAATAAATATGGCGGCGTTCACACGATCATTCGCTTAGCGATGAGACCTTTAAGACTTTTTTAAAATCTGTTGTTACGCTGTCCCCTCCACTCGGAAAAGATCAGTAGTAAGAAAGTAAAGTGCTGTTTTTATATTTTTTTATCTCAAATGCTTAATTTCTGTATTGCTTACATATATTTTCATTATGCATCCACCTTATCCCGCTATATTTCCTTGCCACCATTGTCGCTTTCGCTTGGCACCATCTTGTTCTGGCTTGGCGCCTTATTTGGTTTGTCGCCAAGGGTGTGGGCTCTCCTAGGATTTCACCGCTTATTTTCAGGGCATAGAAGATTAAATAAAGACGTAAATATAGCTATAGTGCTCCACCACATAGAGGTCAATCCTATTGAGTGAAACGCTAATTATAAAGTTATACATTAAGTGGTTCATGAAGTGTTGAAAAATGGCAACTACTGCTCTAAAGCAGGCACATCAGACAATTTCTGTATATATACAATGAAGCAACACAAAATGTCTACTCATAAGCATTGTAAAATTAACCCTTTCACCTCAAGAAGAGTCATTTAATTTGTTTTCAAACTTGGCACCTCTTCTATGAAGACAATGCAAATAATTTTAGATTCATACCATGACAAAAAAAACCCATAATAACTTGGGAGTATTCTGTTAATAAATTACAAATGAAATAAATCTGTTAAGAACAGTTTTGTTCATGTATATTTCCACATTTTTTATAAAAAAATCATACCTCAAGTGCAAGCAGTTAAAGATATTAGAAATGTGTGCTTTCTCTTTTCTTTCTTTTTAACCAGACTGAGCCACAGGAAAACATGATTGGGTACAGCTAGCTAGCTATAACAAACTTAAATGAAAAAAGCTATCAAAAACCAATTATTAACAACAAATTATCATTTTGATAAAACTCACCAAAAAAAGTTGCAAACAAAGGTTCTTGGGGGTAAATTCTAGTTTCGCCCACCCCCTTGGCGACGAATTTTTGATCCGCGCCAAAATGGCGCCAAATCGCGATTTTCAAACTCGTACCGACTACGTTCAAAGAACGGAAAATGTCGATAACCTTAAAAAAAAACAACTGAAATTGAACAGTTCAGCGAAGCAAACTAAAATGGAAAAAAATGGATAAAACTTACGTGCTTACGAAGGAACGTCTTTCTCCATGGGAGGGTACAATGTGGTGATCGCACGGAGAAATTCTCGAAAAACAACATCATCCAACGAATGCCCTCTCCGGCGTCGCCACATGTATTCGGCTAAATAGTGGTCGAATTGGCCCTCCACATGCGCCGCATGGTTCCGTAACGATCTTTTAATCGCCGACCACGTGCCTTCGATTGAATTGGTGTGAGCACCGGTTTCAGGGTCCTTAAAAGTCAGACTGTGGTTGACCCTCAAATGCTGATAACCTTCATGCGAAAGGCAATTGTAGGCCTTCCAACAGTCCGAAATTATAACGGACCCTGGTACCACCCACTCCTTTATAACACTCAAAAGTTCCTCTTTCGTTCGATTTGGCACCACTCTAAAAAACATTTATTCGAGTTCCTTTCAACTCCTCCAAACACCCATTGACCATTCACAGGCTTCCCCTTTCCATACTTCATTTTACCAAACATGCTCTCATCAATTTCAAAAATTTTTCCTTCACCACCGAGTGGTTCACTTTCTTTCAAAATCGCAGCCATGCACACCTCTCGGCAAAACATGTACCAATCAACCACGGTATTTTTATTCACTCTCACATCTTTCACAGCAAACTCATTCATTGACTTTCCAAAAAATAACGCGTTAAAATTAAAATGTCACACACACTTAAATGACTCTTAGAGAACCACGTACCTTTTCTTATACTCTTGCATACATCATGCGGATTCTCTCCTCCTTTCGTACGGCATCTCCATTCATACCCATCAATCGTTCCCTTCCTTTCTCTCATAACCATGTTTTTCCACATTTAGGACATTCATACCTGCTAGAAATTAAATTTTCATGCATACACCATTCAAGCAAATTCTTTTGTCCTTTTTCTTCCAAAACAGCAAAAAAAGAAATAGTTAGATGTTCAATTCGGCTACTCATTCTGAAAAACCGGTACTCACACGAATTCTAAAAGATCGTTCGAACCAGATCGTTCAACCGTGAAAAAGAAGGAAATGGTTAAATTTTTCTGTATATATATTGGTTTTAGGGTTGCCATAATTAAAATTTTGAACCTATTGGTCAACGGAATTTTAATGAAAAGGGTAGATAGCTTGGCCAACTTATCGCCCTGCTTGGCGACAAAAAAGTTCAAAAACCGGGGGTGGGTTAAAATAGGAGCCAACCGTTCTTGGGTACTGTTGCAACTATATCATTAAGTGCTAATGTTGCCAATATGGTTCCGATAATACATAAATATAAAAACAAACACAAAATATACATCAGAAAATCTTAATTTTTCCATTTATATTTCACAGTAACACCAAATAAAATTTTGAAATTACACAAAATAGATATTTTGTGAGTATGATTTTATTTTGCCCCAACTATTAAAAACTACAATAACTATTTCGTGGAAAAATTCACGACCAAGTGCAAAAAAGTATTATTATTGTGCACAAACAGGCATAGAATGTTCTTCCCTTATTGAATGCATATTGCAGTATATGGCCGACTAAAGAAAAAATATAAGTACCATAAAAAATTATACATTAATTTAATTTAGATTCATTGGAGAAAGATAAAATACCGTAAAGTCCGGCATATAACGCACACCCAAACTTTCAAGCTGCAATTTTTAAATTTTAGGTATATTCGCTATATAATGTGCACCCCTTTTTACGAAGAAACCTGAAAATGTACAAATACAATGCTGTTATGTTTAGAAATGATTTATTCAAGTTTAAGTTCAATAAGAATGTCATGTCTTTTAAATAAATAGTATTTCGAAATATTTAGAAGTTTAACTTTTTATGCTCATTTATTTTTAATTTTTAAAGCCCTCATTTTATACCCAGCGTATAACTCACACCTGTAAATTTCAAAACTTCTTATTTCAAAAACAATCAAAAACTTCAAAACAATCTTATTTATTGTGTCCAAAGTGCGCGTTATAAGCCGGATTTTACGGTAGGTGGAAGATTTTAATCGGGATACTACTCGCTAAAAACATACATAGTGTACAGAATTAAATTTAGTATTTTATATATAAAAATTATCCAAGGTAAATATTCTCTGCTTAAAAATAAATTGAAAAATGATATACAATATGAACAGTAATTGACATAAAAAGAGCTGAACTATCTTTATCAACGCGAAAGTAAAATTTGAAAAAATAATTACAATCTTATGACAACCTGCTTCCTCAACATGTATTTGAGCCCTCTGTCTGTTTTGCTCATTCACTGATGCTTACTCTAATTTGATCAGCATTTATCCCTCGCATTGCGTTTGCTTGGCCAGCATGATGACCTAAGTTCGAGTTTCTGCAATACAATTTTATGTACTCAAGCCGATTGACTGCAGTAAAAGTGAAGGTTTAAAGAAAAACATATGAAATTACAAAACAGCTCTGAGTGGGCCTTGTATCCGAATTCCTTTGTGGCTCTTTTTCAGATATGAGCACCACTAAAGTGGAATTGTAATAACATTTGTTGGGGCTCCTGCATCATTGATACAGCGGTGCGGTAGCTCAACATCCCTGACAAAAACAAACCATAATAACTTCCAGTATTTTTTTAACAAATTACTAATGGAATCTGTTTAAGAAGGTAATAATCTTATAAAGCAATGAAAAACAAAATAAGGTGCAATATTTTGATGACTCAAAATCAGAAAATCTTAGTTTTAACATTTGTATTTCAATACTACCATCAAATGAAAGGTACTTACGTATTATCGCAACCTATTAGCGATATTGTAAAAACGAAGCACGATTGCCAATTCCGCGCGTACAACATCTGCGAAAATGGAATGGCCAACTTTGCGAGTTATCATTAAAGTTGGCGATAATACGTAAGAATCAAATGAAGTTTAAAAAGTTGTCTAAAAAAGAAAAAAAAACATTCCTATTAAAAACTCCGTCAATTGATTTCGTCACATTAAAATATCTCCTAGTGGGAAAAAAATATTGTTTCCAAACATTGAATGTTATATCGCGGAATTGGGCTACGTCTATTCATTTAAGGTAAATGGTTGACGGAAACTATTTGGTAGAAAAATAAGTAGCGTACAGAAGTCAATTATGTTAGTTTCATTTTTCGCTTAATAAAGAGTAATAAATTTAGCTTAAAATTACAGAAAAAACACGATGTAGAATTTAATCAAAGTCGTAAACATCCCGCGATAATGCTATCCGACTGTTGCCAAACCTAGAAAACAAAATTTGAGTTCTAGAAAGAATAATTTTTAAAAAAAGATTTATTCAAAGAATAATCCCAATTACGTATCAAGGGACAATAAATAGATAAATATGACAACGCATAAACATAACCATAGAAGAGTTATACAATAATTTGGAAAAATCTAAGCGTAAAGCTTAAATTTTCGCATTCAGAGCGAATCATGACGTCATAACACCAAAAAAATCACTTAAAAATTAAATTTAAAAAATTTAGAGAGAATTTCGAAATAAAAAGTACATAAGATCCTGACCAGAGACAAATGCAACGTTGTGTCAATATTTCAGATTAATCCATGCAGAACTTTTTGAGTTATGCGCGCATACACAAACCAACACAACATTTTTATATATATAGATAAATAAACAAAAATGATGATTATGGATAAATGAGTAGTGAGTAGTAAATAGCAATAAGCACATTGTAACATTTCGTAACCACAGTTCAATCTTTCCCCGTTATCGAATCAGTCCGAACCAAGATTTTTCCATTTTCCACTTAATCGTGCACTGCAATTTCGTCAGTAGGGTTTTTAAAACTTTAATACTAAAGAAGATTTTAACACTAGAACGTCCGAGATTTCGATTACCCTTAAATACCCACCGGTGTCGTTTCGACACCGTGATATAAAATGTATTAAATAATTATAATAACTAAACAATTTCGTCCAACAGAGCTTCGTTTTAAGACCTTTTAAAATTATTTTATGTAATTATCATATATTATGACCCATTATATCATAACAAATTGTAACAAAACAAATTACTTAATCTGGTAAAATGGAATAAAACAGTATTATTCATAAATATTAGTATACTAAGTAAACTCGTAATTTTTGAGAGAAGGCTAGTTTTATAATCATTATTTATAATTTTTATGCATAATGTTTTGTACATACGTCATTTACAAAAATTCATAGTGATATTCAGTTTTTCTGTGTAGCATATCCTATATTTTAACTCACTAGATGGTAGCACCTTACAATGAAGTGTACATCTAGAATAGTACTAGTTTTCTCCGCTAGGGTTGCAGTATATATACGTTGTGCTCATGGGTAATCTCTCTCTCTCTCTCAACACTCGCAGATGATTTAGAACATGTGTCTACAATAAAGTTAAAAGTTGTTAAGTTTTATCCGATTGCATCCTGATTGAACATTAACGCAACATATCCTTCAATGGTGACCTGCATGAATAAGATATTATGGCATTAAAATAATGCTCTATTTTTAAAATTTTCACGAAATAGCTAAATATTACGTAAGAACTGGTAACCACGTGTAAGCTTCAAAATGAATGACGTAGGCGCCGTCAAGATACCGGCATATAACTTTCACGATCCTGCTCTCTGGTTCACAATGTGCGATAGCACATTTCCAACTTGGCTGTCCCAAGGCAATAACAGACAGCAAAACAAAATTTAATTACATCATCGCACATTTACCACCGGAAGCCGCAACCATCATTCGTGACGTCATTATGAATCCCGACCCTGTGGAGCCTTACGAAGAAAGCGAGAACGGAGCTAATAAAAGAAGCGGTGAATCATCCCATCAAGAAATCAGGAAATTACTCATCGGAGAAGAACTCGGAGATAGACGTCCCAGCGAACTATTGCGCGTCATGAGGAGGCGCGCGGAATCTCATAGCGTTCCGGATGACCTCATGCTTGAACTTTTCAGCAGCATCTGCCCACTCGTGTACAATCCATTCTTGCAGCTATAAGCCCGCTGACATTGGAGAAAGCTGCCGAAGTAGCCGATCGAGTCATGGAGGTGACGCCAATTGCGGTAAGTGCCTGTTCCGTTTCCTCAGACAAAAATTCCATTGAAAGCCATGTACTTGAAGAAATAAAAAATTAAATTTGCGCATTGATGAAATTTCGCGTAGCAGAAGTCGTAGTCGCAATCGTAATCTCCCATTTCATAAACGTAATCGCTCTAAATCAAAAACATACGAGCAGTGCTGGTACCATTACAAATTTGGCTCAGCAGCTCAAAAATGTCATCCTCCATGTAAATTCTCAAAAAACGAGTCCGGTTAGGTATAATGGCGACTACTGCCTTGCCAAAGAAATTCTCGTCGCCTTTTTATTCGAGATAGACGTACTAATGTCACATTTTTAATTGACACGGGATCTGATGTGTCCATAATTCCAGCAACAAAAACACAAAAGGCAAAATAATTCACAAATGACACTTTCTGCCGCCAATACATCACCCATACATGTATACACAACTCAAACACTTTCTTTGGATTTAGGCTTAAGGAGAATTTTCCAATGGACATTTTTAGTTGGTAACGTTTCAACCCCAATTATCGGTGCTGATTTCTTGTACAACTTCCGTTTAGTACCGGATATAAGTAAGCAAGCATTTGTTAGACTCGAGATCAAATATTAAATGTCATTGTATTTTTAGGCAATAGTAGAATTCATTCAATTAAAACTGTGTCAGGTGATGAGTGTTTATCATGAACTTTTAAGAAAATTTCCTGACATCACAAAACCTCCCCGGCCTGATCAAGAAATTAAACATTCCGTAGTCCATTACATCGAAACAAACAGTCGACCTGTAACAGCTAAAGCTCGCCGCCTCGCTCCCGATCGTCTCCGCATCGCAAAAGCGGAATTTGAGAACATGATTACTCTAGGTCATATGCGACCTTCCAAAAGTAATTATGCCTCACCCTTACATATGGTTCCTAAAAAGACAGCACAGAGTGGCGACCAGTCGGCGATTACCGTGCACTCAATGCTCAAACTATTAAAGATGATTATAGCGTTCCCAATATTTTTAGATTTTACTTCTAATCTTCACGGTACAAAAATTTATTCTCACATTGATCTCGTGAAGGCATATCATCAAATTCCAATTAACCCAGATGATGTACATAAAAGTGCAATCATCACACCTTTTGGGTTATTTGAAAGCACTCGGATGCAGTTTGGTCTTTGCAATGCCGCTGCTACATTTCAACGATTCATAGATGAAGTCTTGCGAAATCTTCCATTTGTGTTCGCTTTTTGTAGATGACATTCTGGTCGCGTCTTCTTCACCCGAAGAACATTTACAACATTTACAAATTTTATTCACACGCTTACAACAATATGGACTATCTTTAAAAGCCCTCTAAATGCATTTTCGGTGTAACTTCAATAAAATTCTTAGGCTTTAAAGTATCTGAATCAGGAATAGAACCCTTGTCGGATCGCGTCGATTGCATTTTTAAATTTTCCTCAACCTACTACACTCACGCAATTAAGACGTTTCCTCGGGTTATTTAATTTTTATCGACACTTTGTTCCCAAAGCTGCTCATTTATTAGCCCCACTAAATAAATTTTTGGAAGGAATTAAAAATTTTAAAAGTCTAAAAAAGTTTCCTGTAAAAATTTGCGTGACTCAATTCAATGGACTGAGGAGGCAGAGCAGGCATTTAATGATGCCAAAAACGCTTTAGCTGACGCAACTCTTCTTCGACATCCCATTCCAGGTGCAAAATTAAGCCTTTGGACTGATGCGAGTGACAAAGCCGTAGGTGGTTCTCTTATGCAACTTTGCCAGAACAATTGGGAACCTGTTGCCTTTTTGTCAGTGAAACTCTCGAAAAGTCAGCAGAAATGGTCCACATATGACAGAGAACTCCTGGCAATATATATTTCGGTCAAACGTTTTCGTCACATGCTCGAAGGAAGAGACTTCATAATCTACACAGACCAGAAGCCTCTCATGTATGCCTTTATGCAAAATCCTGACAAGTGCAGTCCACGGCAATGGCGACATCTAGATTTCATATCTCAATTCAGTACCGATGTTCGTCATATAAATGGTACTCACAACGCAGTCGCTGATGCACTTTCAAGAATTGAAGTGAATCAAATATCCAATTCATTTTTAGATTTCGAGGCACTTTCAAAGGCTCAACTAGAAGACAACGAATTACAAAGTTTCCAAAATGACGAGAAATCTTCCCTTGTCTTTAAACGTGTGCCATCTCCGAGTATCAGCCACTGAACTTATCTGTGATACTTCCACTCGGCTCTCCCAGACCATTTGTACCACAAAATTTTCGTAGAACCATATTTGAGCATTTTCACAACTTAGCTCACCCTGGTGTTGCAGCATCTTTCCAACTCATCGCATCCAGATATGTTTGGCCAAACATGCGGGAAAACAGTGAAAGATTGGGTCCAGAATTGTATTGCTTGTCAACGTTCAAAAGTGCACAGACACACGAAGACACCTCTGGGCACTTTCGCCTTACCTGATGCAAGATTTTCACACATTCATGTGGATTTGATAGAGTCCTTTACCATCATCAGAAGGAAAATCTTTTTGTAGCAACAATTGTCGATCCGGTGTAAGTTCCTGGGGGCCAGAAGCAGTAGCCATAGAGAACATTACTGCGAGAAACAGTTTCTCGTGCCATTTTACAGCACTTGGATCTCTAGATTTGGTTGCCCAGTTTACCCTAACGACTGACCAAGGCCGACAATTTTGGCGACTGCTCTTTTCAAAGAATTGAAAACGAATTCTGGGCGCAAACCGCATCAGGACCACATCATACCACCCACAGCCATGGCGGTTTAGTGGAACGTTTACATAGAGTGCTAAAGAGCGTCTTAATGGCTCATGAGAATATCAAGTGGACTGAGACCCTACCTGCAGTTCTTCTTGGCTTGCGAGTAGCTGTGAAACCCGACATCAATGCTTCCAGTGCAGAATTGGTGTATGGTGTTTCCCTCAGATTACCAACCGAGATAATGCCTTTGACATCTTCAATGCCACTAGACTACGGATTTGTGCAACAGTTGAAAAACCACATAGACCGAAGAAGATTTAAAACCTTGTCAACATCCACTCATGGATTTTCAAAAATTTTTGTGCACCCTAAATTGGATGACTGTTCTCATGTGTTCCTCCGTGTTGACAAAGTTTCCCCATCATTGTCTCAGCCTTACACAGGGCCACACGAAGTTCTATCAAGGAATGACAAACACATAACCATTAATATAAATGGAAAGAAAAGTTGTGTGTCACTTGATAGAGATTAAACCAGCATTTGTGTTCAAGGATTTGCCCGATACCATTCTGATCCTATCATTAGTGCAGAATCATCACATCGCCATCCAGTGACAACAAACATGCAAACTACCAAATCAGGTAGACGGGTAAGATTTCCTCAGAGACTAATAACTGAAATTAAATAAACTATTCAAGTACCAGATGGACATATATATTTTTCTAGGGAAATTTGTTTGACTTTTCATATCTTATGATTTTCATACCTTTTCATATGTATATTTATGTAATGTAATTTCAAATATCTGTATGCATATTATATTTTCTTTTCAATGTAATTTTCAAGCATATTTCAAATAATTGTATTTGAGATTTTGCTCATGAGCATGTCATATATCGTTCTTTCGATTCTCTCCATCACTGGGGGGATACTATTGTAGCATATCCTATATTTTAACTCACTAGATGGTAGCACCTTACAATGAAGTGTACATCTAGAATAGTACTAGTTTTCTCCGCTAGGGTTGCAGCATATATACGTTGTGCTCATGGGTAATCTCTCTCTCTCTCTCAACACTCGCAGATGATTTAGAACATGTGTCTACAATAAAGTAAAAGTTGTTAAGTTTTATCCGATTGCATCCTGATTGAACATTAACGCAACATATCCTTCA
>BMAU01014093.1:0-14748 GCA_019973935.1 Trichonephila clavipes
GTGGATACCTTCCTCCTGAAAGTTATTCCGAAAGCGTTTCACTCTTATTTTCCTATTCCCTTCAAAAATGCAATAGACTTCAATTCTTTCCTCCTTTAAAACTTGGGAGGTCGAAAGGGGACAATTTTATGACTTAGTTCGGCGTCTTTGACTTTCGGCGTGAGAACCAGGATAGCAATCGTTTACAGCTAGTTGCCTTGGGCAATCTTGTATGAAAACCGTAGTTCTACTCTGTCGTTTTCCCGATAGATTCAGTCACAGTAAAATTAAAAACAAAAATGTAGGGTAAAAAAAAAACATGAAATAAATGGCGTGTTAAAAGTTGAAAAATAGTTGTATTTTCTTCAAACAAAATTTATTTTTCTGTCATTTTTTAAAAATTAAAAAAAAATATTTTGGTATTGCGATTTGAACCAGAAAAAAAAGCATCCTGTATTCATTTTTGAATATGAGAGTAAGAAAACGCGCTCACTTTCCTGTTTTTAAAAAAGTTATGAGGTAAAAGAGTAAAGGCCCTATCTTTTTAAACAATAAGTCAATAAATGGTGCATATTTATGAAATAAAACAGATTTTTCTCTATTCAATTATATTTTTAATTTAAAATAACATAAAAAATGATTTCAATATACTTTTAATTTATTTAAATCATATAAATGATATTTTTATGTTAACTAAATATTTTTCGAAAAAATTTAAATTTTCCTTCCTAGTGTTCTCTTTTTCGAACTCCTTGTATTAAATAAAAATTCCTTTTTACATCGGCATTTGTGATGGACATAACACACATTCAGTCAATAATTTTTAATTTAAATGGGGGATATACTTCTTCAAATGCGCATGACAGTACTTCTAAACCATTTTCTACTCAAGTTAAATTTCTTATCTTTCTGTTTCTTTTATTACAAGGAAAAATGTCACACATCGATAACTACATTTTCACACAATTCAGTCATTACAAATTCTATTGTGAGAAAAGTTCTCCCTAATTAATCTTGTCTTTCAAAACAGTACACTTAAAACAATTTTGTTCAGTGAAGTTAACCGACAGTTCCACAATGTATTCATACCAAATATTAAAAACAAATTTAACACTTGAAATGTATCCTGTATTAAATTTTTCAGTATACACAAATATTTCCTGCTGTAGGGAAGATATAGTATGAGATGTGGTGTGCGGTTGTGAAAGAATGTTTTTGTACGTGTAGACTATTTTTGAAAATTTAAATATCACTGAAGCTGATCATATAACTGCAAATGAGCCTTATTTTAATGTGTGCTGGTATCAAAGTAAAACACTTTACAATATTAAACAGCCTATGGATTTATACTCAATATCAAACTATTCGCAAAATAGCTTACAACTTCTATTCAAATTGTAAAGAAACTGAAATATAAATATATCTTACTGCAGTCAAAAATATTCATAATATGTAAATATCCTATTCCTCCACTTATTTCAGTACATTTTAAAAACTGTAGCTGAATGCAATTTTTTATATTTATAAACGAGGCATAAAAGCTCACACAGTTGTAAAAATGTCCTTATCATTTTTAAATATACTACTATAAAACGTATATGGATTGTAAGATCAGTTGTAAAATCCTAAAAGCTTTTAGAGGAGCTAAAAACATGTAATTTTGGATTGATCAAATTTTTAATATAATACACAAATATACATGTTATTAAGCAAATACATTTGAAAAATCAAACTTCCTTCTGAAATAAACGTAATTGAAAGAAAAATGTTTAATTGCAAATGAGGGGAAATACATGTTTACCTAAGGGGTATCCCCAAAGTGAGGCAATCCTCAAACTTAAGACTCAAACTTAGTGGCACAACAATACATGAGGGCCAGGAACTACTGTGCCCATCCTAATACACGTGACCATTGGACGCTGAGGTGCATGAACAGATGTCCCGATTTGGTGGTCTGTCTGAAGAGAGACCTTCAGTGTTTAAGATTCCAAGAAAGCTTGGTACTCATTTATCGACCCAATGTAGCGGGGATGAAAGGCAGAGTCGACCTTACCCAGCCCGTTAATACAACCCCGGACCTGTGGTGTGGAAGCACTATACACGACCACTCGATCCTATTCGGTGAAAAATAAAACTCAATGTTAGAATCTTATATAATTCCCTAATAAATGAGGGAGTCCAAACTTTTTTTTTCATGTAAACTGTTTAGACGGAAATGGTTAATTATGAACATTTCACAAGTTGCATAAATTAAAATTAACCGTTACAGTTAACATAAATTTTTAAGGGTGCAAAAGGTGTATTTCGGCTGTACGAATTAATTTTAAAAGGAATATGGTTACGAAAAAGTAGTACAAATCTATCTAAAGTAGGGTTGGGTACCTTAGATATTGTCAAAAACAACAATGTATTGGAAGCCAATTCCACAATTCGTTGTTATAAAAATGTATGGAAAATTACAAGACTTATTTTTGCATTTGTAATTTATATATATACATATTTTTCCTGAGAACTTTAAAAGCTAGAGCGGCATCCATCAAAACCGCGGTTCCCTTTCTGTTTTTCCAGATCGCCCCTGACTAAGCCGGCTCTGCCATAGTAAGTGAAAATGCCGAATTTTGTTTGTCAAGATCATTTTATAGCAGACTGCATTTTTCATGTATTTTAGATGGTCCTTTTATATTTTCTACATCAATATTTTAATGTCTGAATTTAAAATTACATAAAATTCTTGACATTCGCATCAATGACCATGATAATTTTTATTAGTATATGAATGTGTCATCAAACGATTACATGACTAATATTAACATATTATTTTGACCATTTAATTAATATTAAGTATAACACATAACGCACACAAATTTTCTGAACTGTAAAATAAATATTTCGAAAACTACTTCAGATATACTCAAAATTTTTCATTCCTACGCTTTAGCTTCTCAGTTTTGCTTCTATGTAAGAATTTATTGTAATTGTATATTCCTCAATTTTTTTAGTATTATTTTTGCTCTTAGCATGCACTTTTCAACTGAATTGTATGAAATCTTCGAAATATATTAAAAGATACCAAAGAAGCTATATAATAAAATTTGAAATTTTTATTATACTCAAACAATTGCTAAAACTTATGGTAAATAATTTTTAACTGCGTGATGCATTTTTTTTTCGAAATTTCAAATGGAATTTCTAACATAAAATTTCTAGCTTTATAAGGTCGAGATTTCAAAAAATATCCAGATTTTAATTACTTATTCATTTAGCCTTTAAAAAAAATAAATGTTGAGGTATTTTGTATAAATAGATATTTTTGAACAATAATTCAAATGTTTTTGAATAGCTCGAATTTAAAATTGATTTTTATGTTTATTTATATGCATAAATGTCTACTGTAAATGTTTCCGTATATTTTTGATTACCATTTATTCAAACATTCAAGTTATAAAAAAATGTGTGAAAATCTTCATTCATGTTGTCTTTGATGTAAACTGAAGTTCAAGCACTTAAAATTCAAATATAATTCGGTGTATTTTAACAATATATAACTAGGCACACTGTACTTAAACTTCCCTGAACACTTGGGCTTTGAAATCTAAAAAAAAAAAAAACTAATAAATCTTAATTAGTTTTTTTTTCGTTATTATTTTTATCAAAGTGTAAGAAAATGTTTCAAATGATTTGATGAAGTTTAAATTTATTCGTTTTTAGTGGTTGGAAAATTGAAAAGATTTCAAATTTTAAAGAGTTTGGTGTTTTATTAATTTTTTTTCGGTATCTTATAATAAAATAATAATGTTTCAAAAACTGAAAGCTTTGATTAAAATAAGAAAAATGAAGCGAAAGAATATACTTAAAAAAAGATAATTTGTCTAACTACATAAAATAGCAGATTGCACTGACACGCCCCAACTTGTTACAGTTTCAAATTAATATGAAACCAAAAGGGAATTGTAACATATTTTATTTATGCGTTGGGACTTTTCAAAACTTTTAAAATACGAGGTAACAAGTATACACTTCTTGGGGTCTAAAGAAATTTCTCCCCGATTTTTTACGATTGCCCCAGGTTCAAAACACGGGGTTTCCTGCGAGCCATAAAACTTCCCCTCAGTGTCCTGCTGTGTTGCTTCCACCGTCCCCAATTATCTTTCAAGATGTTAAACCTTTAAAAGGGGGAAAGGATTTCAGATAAGTGCGGCTAATCCGCTTTTGAAAACGTTACTTGAATGCAGAAAAATCAGTGCAGTCCATTTTCGTAGCATCTTTACACTGACGGAATTTTCCTTGCTATCCGGTTAGAAGGTTAATGAGTTAATTTTATGTGAATTGCAAATTAAACAAAAAAAAAGCTTTTTGCATATCTCAGCTAAACAAAAAAAAAAAAAGAAAGAAAAAAAAAACCTTTGTTAAATTTTAAGTATGTAGATCTAATAGCTGATAAAAAGGATTTTTTTTATTTGTAATTCCTCGTAACACTCTTGAGGGTCTATTTTTCCAAATACCTCCCTAAGCTGATCTCTGCTCACCAAAAGTAACACATTGTTAAAAGTTTTGCGTAATGAACGCTTAAAGTAATGCAAATAATTTATATCTGAAAGTTTAATACATTAATATTACTTTCTATTGTATTTACTTTATTTTAAAATTGTAATATTCGCAAATATTCTCCACTGTAAAATTAATTATATATACCATTCACTAAAAATAAGTAGTCAAATCACACATTTTCTAAGGTCTTCATTAACATACAAAAACATAAGACACTTGAATTTTGGCAAACTGTTTTTTCCGCTAAAATACTCATCATGGAACCCGTGCTGCCATATATCTTGGAAGAGTGGATTTCAAAGAAGATTCCTGCTAAGTATATTGGTTAAATATTCCTTCTAAGTTGGTGTGGTAGTAAGGAGAAGGGGGTGCCAGCTCAAGTGTCGTCCACGTCACTTGACCATGGTTCAAAATTACGTGATCCGTTGCCAAAAGCCCTCGTGTAGCTGAACAGTGCGACATTAATATTCACTCACTCTCACACTCCAAAAAATACAGTACAGTAGTTATTGCGTTTTTAAGTATAAAAATAATTATATCTGTCTATTCAATTAAAATTATAGCGTTAGAATTAACTACTAATCACAAACAAATTTTGAAAATTTGTCCAAATGATGCAGTGTGAAAGAGAAAGTTTATTTACTTTAAGTGTCAGAAATGATAAAAACATTTATTAGGAAAAAGATCAATTTCTTACTACCAAATGTGCCTAATAAAATCATAAAAAAAACATTAAAATAAAGAGAGATTTATAACAACCTCTCCCTTCAAAACTTAACTTTATTCTGAAATAAAAAAATAGGCATTATACTGATCAGTGGAATTAATTAGAAGCGAGCACCTAGCGTAGACAAAACAAAAAAAAGTTCTTTCACAAACAAAAGATAGATATATGCTGACGGGGGCTTTTTTGCAGCGCAAGCTAGAATTGTTCGCAGATGGCTGAATTTTTTTCCTACTTACTTGACAAATATCGTTATATTTTGGACACTTCATACAATATCTTTATAAATTGTAGTATATGCTATAAATTATAGCCTATGTGTTATTCTGATGTATAAGCTATATTACTGTAAAGTTTCATTAAAATCCATTCAGTTGTTTTTGCGTGAAAGACCCCCAAACATCCTCACAAACTTTCGCATTTATAATATATATTAGATATATTTAGAATACAATTGCATTTTTTTATTGTTTTTAAGTTAATTATCTATTCTGATTTTGATAGGAAATTTTTAATAATTTTTTTGTAAGGAAAACATATACCTTTCCTTAAATGCTATTCTGTCAGAAATATTTTGATGAGTTACGCATATACCTTTTCATGAGAAATATTTTTGTGAATTTATATAAGAGGAAATAAAAAGTGAAAGACCCACAAATATACTCACAAACTTTCGCATTTATGTGTGTGTGATATATATTAGATTAACTCTTTGTTGTCGAAAGCTTGGAGTGGAGCCATTTAAAAAATTTCAACCTGAATTCACTATGGAGACAATGTAATTAATTTTAAGAGTCCGTAACGCACATACGTACAAAAACAAATGGTAAATAAATACTAAAAAATTAAAAATCCTTATCTAGACACAATATAGAACATAACAATAGACGTGTACTCGTCGGAAGCTACTGAGACAAACCTCTTCCCAGGACAGTCACACTCCGCGTTATACTGGACGAACGCTTAGTATTGCGGACTATTGGATATCAGAAATGCTTATTAAAAATCATAGAAACCTTGACTAACGGAAGCTACATCAAAGTAGCTGTAGAGCGCGAGGTCACACCCCTCCTGTGTCACATTCTAGGACCTACATTTCAACAAGACAATTCCGTTCACATGTTGCTCGAAATGTACATGCTTTATATATAGTGTACTACCAGTTACACTTTTTCCACTATGGGAAAGGCGGTTTCCCGATAAGAAAGTCCATCCTCTCGAAAATCGATCATGAACCCCGGTTGATGTTAGTTATTCGTTTGACATTCTTACATTTTTGACGAGGCTTCCAATTAATCATTTGTAGCAAATAAACAATACATTTTTACATTGCCTTTTTATATACGTCTCAATTGGAGGTTTAGATGGTGTTTCTAGGCAGAGATATGCTTAATCGTTTTGTAATTCTAACAATTTGTGCATTCTAACACAGGGCTGGGCAACCTATGACACGCATGCCACATGTGGCACTCTCTACTACGCTGTACAAAGCTTTCTCTGCTCAACGCCCCAGGCATTTTTTATATTTAAAGATTATATATATATATATATATACATATATATATACATATATATATACATATATATATATATATATACATATATATATATACATATATATACATACATACATATATATATATATATATATATATATATATATATATATATATATATATATATTTCTTGCTTTCAATTCTTTCTCATAAAACAATTCTGCTAAATCTGCTTGCGTGTAGTATGCGTGATTTATGTAAAAAACAACAACAATTTCTATTAAAATGTGACTTTTTCTTAGCGGGATTAAGAAAAGATATGGAAGAAAACTACTGATAATCCGACATCTATTTTCAGTTAATGTGTTTCCTTGCCCGAGCGATTTAATTGTTGGAAGAAAATTGCATGGACTCTGCTTTCCGACTTTGGTTCTACATAGCTATGTGAGCAAATATTTCCTGATACGACATATGTTTTGAGTCCAGAAAGTCGTTTTTAACACCTGAACATTCATAATCGTGTCAAATCAAAAGTAAAACATTATACCTCATATATATTACCCAATGATATTAAGCAGAGCTTTACAGGGTCAAGGTTCACATTAAAATTTTAATTCCTTATTTAATTATTTTGCAGGTATACTTGCAGTTTCTATTGCTTTTTCTTTTTTTCAATAAATATTCTTAAGCGATTTTCAATCTATGTACAATTGTGATGTTTTTATTCCTGTTGAAAGAATAGTTACATTTTATGTCGTTTATTTTTATGCTCATAAACAAGGACGTAGCTACCGCCGTATCAATGGTACGGGACCCCAAGCTTCAGGGACTCCAAGATGTGTAACTACAGTTCCACTAACAGGGCTCCCATATTTAAAAAGGTCCACGAAGGAATTTTGGTACAGGGCCCCCTCAGAGCTAGCTACGCCAGTGCTGATAAATGATGCTTAATGGTATATATTTTTACTTCTGATGCTTCTAGATATTCTGCTAATTTATTACATTAAATTTATTAACATATTCACATTAAATACGTATAAACTAGGTATATATATAACCGCCAGTGTTTAGTTCTGAAGTAAGTTAAATCTATGAGAATTTAAAATGTGTGGAAATTAATATTAAGTGTTGTAAAGTGAAGCGAGATAAAACAGCCGCGAGGTGGCGTTGTATGTGACGTCAGTCTGCAAGTTGACGAATATATTGAGAATTGTTTGTGCTCTCGGCGGCAGACGAACGCTTAATCTTTATTTATGTTTCTGTGCTGTTCTCCGTAAAATAAACAATTTTTGAAAGTCATCTAGTCTTATTTGACCAAAATTACCCAGCATCTGGTAGATGCATCCAACAACTTTGGAATTCTAGAACCTATGTTTGAAATGCTTCGAACACACTGGTACCCTCAGTGGGACCCAGGTGCTTTGGATTTAAATATTTATTTGGACTCTGAATTTTCGATATCGAAAATGGACTTGAATACTTTAAAAGCACAGCGAAAAGGACTGAAGATAGCTTTTTCTAGTTTTTTTAAAAAAATTGAATATGAATTGTCGTACGAATTCTGTAATTCACAGACATTTTCGGTTTTGAAAAGTCAGTTCAAAGGACATACGAGAATGGACATTGTCAGAACGCCATTGCAGAAACACTTTTGCTGTCAGCTAATGGTGAACGATTATTTGTGGATGATTTGGTGGACGCTGAAACCTACCAAGATAGGTTATTGGAACTTTCTACTAAAATAGTTTGAAGTTTCAGGACTTAACTCTTCCGAACGATAAAGAATCAAGAAAATCTAAGCTCTTGAAAATCGAACTTAAAAAGTTCAATGGAGATGCGAAGGAGCATGTGACCTTTTGGAGCCAATTCCAAAAGATAGGTGACGATAAAGGAGTTGAATATGAATATAAAATGCAGTATTTGCTGCAGTCATTAGAGCCAGGATCTAAAGCAGAAAGATTAGCTCTGCTACAACGGTGGACACAGTAGCCTAGTATTCAAGGTAACGGACTCGTGGCTGGCATGTTGGAAGTTCAAGCCTAGTTTCGCTGAAGAACCACCGTGAAGAGGGAGGCCGATGCACGTCAACTATGTCGAAGCTCAATCGTCCTCCCTTGGTGTGGTGTGGAAGTTTGGACAGGGATTGCCAGCTCAGGTATCTTCCTCGTCACTTGACCATGGTTCAAAATTGCGAGGTCCGTCGCCAAAAGCCCTCCAGTAACTGAATAATGAGACGTTAATATTCCCTCACTCATCATGCGACAGAGGCAAATTACTCCAAGGGGATTGATCAACTTAAGGAAAAATTCGGATGGGAAGATTTGTTAGTCCAAATATACGTTTGAGATCTATTCAATTTGGCCATGAAAAATGTTGCTACCGGAAAACGGATCTATCCTCGCTTTACGACGAAAGTAAATTAAGATCATTGAAGAACTCACGATGAATACGGATATTTTCTAACCTTATTTGGGAGCTGCCTACTTGAAGAAGTGTTAGGGGTCTGGGAAAGGAACAGGAATCATGCATTGGCAGAAAATTCTGGGACCCCGTTCTTTGGAACAGTGGATGAATTTTCGTCCGCAAGGATAGGAAAGGAATCTTCTGGCATGGACTGATTCCCCCTTCTGAATCTTAGAAAAAAAGATTATCATTCAACATAGGTAAGTAAGTTAGAAATGGGTGGCAGTAATATGGATAAACCAGGTAAGAAATAAACTGTATTTTGTGTACTAAGCCATATCCTAGTGAAAATCGTTTTTCATCAAAGAAATAGCTATAGCTGCTAAGAAACATTTATTGCTATAAATAGGTCCATGTTTTTCTGTCTAAAAACTGGCCATTTAAGTAAATTCTGCAATATTAAAAATCAATTAAGTTGTTCTGAAGTTCTGTGGTCTGAAAAAAAATTGATGAAACGAAAGTGGTTCCGAAATGTAAAAGTAATCTCTCTAACACTAGCAAAAGCGAAACTGCATTTTTACTAACGCTTTGCTTTCTTATTCGGTGTCAAGGTCAGGAAAAATTAATCCGGGCTGTGATTAATAGTGGATCTCAAGTGAGCGAGAATGTTATGACTCATCGAAAAGAATCTCCGTTTAGAAACGAAACAGAGATTCGAATGCTGCATTTTGGGAGTGAAACAAACCCAAAACAGCATGGTATATTTCTGGTCGAGGTTAGTAATTTAAATAGGACGTATACTTGTAGCTTTGAAGCGCTTTGTGGAAAAAAAATTATTTGTGGATTTCTTCCGAAGATTGCGGATAAACAGGTTTTGAATGAATTAAAGGGGAAAAAATAAGTTTTTCTGATTCTTTTCCAGAGGAAACGAAAATCGATCTTTTAATCGGTGCAGATGTTATAGGAAAATTGTTATAACTATACTACATATATATACACTGGTGTGCAAAAATTAAAGACGAAGTCGAAAAATTAGCATATCAGCTGAACGAAGAGGCAGAGCGGACAGAAAGACCAATCAGGAGATTAAGTAAGGTGATGTACGGTAGCACATGCGCAGATATGCAGGTAGACGTAATGGGGGAGTGTCTGAGTAGTATAAAGCATGTTGTCGGTGTAAGATCAGTATTTCTGGCAAAGAGATTGCACACCGTATAGCAGTTAAAATCACACCGAGTTGCTGCCTCAGCGAGAAATGGCGAAAAATCTATCTGTTAGACGACATCTGGATGCTTTTACCCGAGGTCGAATCATTGGGAAGTTGGAGGAAGGCCGCAGTGTGACAAGTGTGGCTGCAGAGTTCGGAATTGTTCACAGCATCGTTTCACGACTTTGGAGACAATTTCAAACTACAGGAACAGCTATCCGGGGGGTTCAGTAGTGGTCGTCCACGAGGAACCACACCCGCAGATGACCGGTACATTGTCTTACAGGCCAGAAGAAACAGGCGGCAGACAGCGGGAGAAATCGCTAGACACACGACACAGGCGACTGACGACCGATATCGCGTTTTACCGCGGCCAGAAGACTGCACTGTGGTGGTCTGTTTGCACGACGCCCTGTACGGTGTGTACCTTTAACGCCTGCCCATCGGAGAAGGCGTTCTCTGTGGTCTCGGGAACACCGGAATTGGAGAGACAATGAATGGGGACGAGTACTCTTTACAGATGAGAACAGATTCAGTTTGAGTAGCGATTCTCATCACACTTCGAACATCATTGAAAGGGACAGGTTTGGAGGTCGCGGTGTTCTCGTTTGGGGAGGCATCATGCTTGGTAGTCGTATAGACCTTCACATCTTCGACGCAGGTTCAGTCAACGGGACCCGTTATTGTAACGAGATTCTTCTTCCATATGTGCGTCTTTTTAGAGGTACTATGTGTCTGCAGTTCCTTTTCATGGACGACAATGCACCATGTCATCGCACAGTAGCTGCCAAACAGCACTTAGAGAGTGAGGATATTGAACGTATGGATTGGCCGGCACGATCTCCGGATCTCAATACCATCGAGCATGTATGGGATTTTCTAGGCAGACGCTTGGCAGCTCGTACGTTACCACCAGTAACGATTCGGGAGCTTCGATTGGCGCTGCAAGACGAATGGGAGCAATGCCTCAACAACTCATTGATACCCTCATTCTCAGCATGGGCAGACACTGTGAAACCTGCCTAGCAGTCAGGGGAGATGATATCCCCTACTAAATACCGGATGTTTCTTGCTGGACACCCATCACAGGGACGTTTCGGCCTTCAGTCGCATTGCGCTCCATGCTACTTTTTCAATACAGCTCCTTTTTATCCCTCTGATTTCTCTTTTAGTAAGTGTTGCTTACATATTACGCATGTTCTTACGTATTGGGGATCTTACGGTATTAAATGTGGTGATTTGGAAAGCTTTTGTACAAAGTTATATTGAAAAAACCGTCTCGTCCTTAATTTTTGCACACCAGTGTATATATATATATATACTATATAGTATACTATAATAATACTATACAATAGTATACTATAATAATTCTATACAATAGTATAATATATTAATACTATATAATTTACTATATACTATACATACTATAAAAGTATAGTATACTATAAAATTTGAGTCCGACATAGCTGCCGTAGAAAAAAAAAATGGGATGGTCTGTATTTGGAAAAAGTTCATGTTGTGAAAGGATTATATTTTAACATTATCAATGCATTCAAGGAACATACCCCAGTTAATAAGCTTCGGGAACTTGAGGTTTTTGGATTATTCTGTCCTATACTGAGAAATTGAAAGACAGAAAGCTGAACTTAGCTTCAATTATTTTAATAACAAAATGAAAGTTCTTCCTAGTGGAAGGTATGAAGTAAAACTCCCTTAGAAATATGACTTGTTGAATTTAACAAGTAATGAAGAATTGATCTGGAAACGACATGAAAGAATGATAAACAGATTTGGATGTGGAAAATTTTTTTTGTGGATTATCAAAAGGTATTTCAGGATTGGGAAAGAAACATTATTGAACGCATACCAGGTTTCGAATTGAATAAAGAATGCCATCATTTAGCTTACAGACCAGTTAATTAGATAGCCAAACTACGAAAATTCGTCCTGTTTTTGACGCTTCTTCCAACGAAAGAGAGGAATAAATGTCATCTTTGTAATGAATGTTTGTTAAAGGGAACTAAATTGATAGAGCTCATACCCGATATTCTCAATCAATTTAGAATGTATCCATTCGGTATTAGTGAGGATATAGAGCAGGCTTTCTTGATGCTGTCTGCATCACCTAAAGAGAAGGATTTTCTTAGATTTTTTTCCCCATGTAATGAAAGTTTTAATGTTTCCCATGTAATATATAAGCTCTACACAGTTGTGTTTGGGGTTTCTTCTGCTCCTTTTCTGCTAAATTCATCTATAATCATCTTTTAAAAAATTGTCAACTTCAACATTAAGAGATTGCTAAAAAATTGAAAAGTTCATTCTATGTGGAAAATTGTGTATCAGGAGTGTTTAATAAAGACGAACAAGAAACTCGGACGATGCTTCCGTTTTGGGAGTAATTTGGAATTTAGAAACTGATATCCTCAAGTGTTGCACAGATGTGGATGATTTGACCTGTGATACAAAACAAAAAGATTAATGTTGGCAATTGTGCAGAAAATTTTTTATCCTATCGGCTTATCAACTCCACCAATATTGCTTCCGAAACTATTAATACAACATTTATGGGAAATGAAAAGTGCGTAGGACAGTGAATTGTCTCCTAATGACGTCAATGCATTTTTAAGATGGTCTTAAAGATTTCTATGTATTGAAAGATGTAACTTTGCCAAGATATATGATAATACACTATGATAATTTCCAAGGTGGCGTATACAACGTGCGTCTATGTGATACCGATATTTAAATCAGATGTAAAAATCATTCTTGTTCGAGCAAAAGCCAGAGTAGAGCCTCTAAAACCTTTGAGTATACCTCATTTAGAGCTGATGGCTTGTTGCATAGGTTGTAGATTTGCGAATGCGCTCAATTTACGAAACTTAAGAATTCCTTTTGGGTCCGGTTCTACTACAACCCTTTGGTGGAACGAGGGAATGGGTTCATTTTTGTAGACTATAGGATTAAAGAAATTCGCCAACTAACGCGAGATCATTTCTGGAGACATATACCTGGAAATCTTAACGTTACAGACTTGATATCGCGTGGCAAATGCTTCTCTCTTGGTGGAAGGAAGGATCCCTGAATATTGTAGATGTATACCCTTAACATATAATGAGAAAATCTTGAAAAATGTATTCCTCTTTCCCCCAGCATGTTTCTTATCGGTAATAGAAACTCAAACCCTGAGGATATTGAAGAATTCAATTCGAACCAAAAGAATAAAATATCGAAGTAAACAGTTAAAATATCTACGACAGTGCTTTAGAAATTAATACCTTAGCCATCTTATACAAAAAATGGTTGAATCCTAGGAGGACCCACTTTTGGTCGCCAAATTTTTTGTCGCCAAATTTTGAGCGATAAAGGTTACAATATGGTTACCTTTCCATTTCATCAAAAAATTTGGATTTTCAAATCACCGAAAAAAAATGGCAACCCTAAAAAAAGTGCAACATTTTTCGCCTTTTCCGAAAAAACGTCATTTTGACATTTGACTTCGCTGGAGGTTGTTAAGAATGGCGTGTGAAAGGAAATTACTTTAAAGTGAGGCTACGATAGGTTTCTTTGTGCTCCTGGGCACAAAGGGGAAGAAAGAGACATTAGAAAAGCTAATTTAATTGCTTCGTTATGAATGTCCGAGGTTTAAAAAAAAATATGCGTTTGCGAAAGGGAACGGTTGACGGCTACGAATGGCGTTGCCGCAACCAGTCGAAAGATAATCGCCACGACGTCGTTCGAGTGTGAGAAAGGGCACTTGGTTTAGCGAAAGCAAACTTGCTATAACTATTATCTTGCGTTTGACGAGATATTGGTTTGGCAAGAGCATGAATGAGTTCGTGATGAATGACTTGAAAGTTAATAAGAATATGACAAAGTTAATAAGACACATGTGGCGGCGATCTTACGATCACAAGTTGGTGAATGAGAATTTTCATAAATTCCTTGCGTCCATCGCAAGGGTGTATCCACCAACAGATCATGACGAAATGCAAGCGTAAGGTAAGTGCTTTTAACATTTTTTAAAATTGATTTCATGTATTTCTTCGATTTTATCTTTGCGAAACGCCCCTTTCGTCCTTTAAAAATGTAAATCATGTTGTACACACTGGTTTTAGAATACTTTTTAAAATGAATTTCATTGCTTTCTCCGTTTTTTTCTTTATATAATGATTAATTTAATGTATTTATTCGATTTCATCTTTGCGAAACGCCCATTTCATCCCCCTCCGCTGACGCATGCGCATCCCAAGAGTTTTTCGTCATTGACGCCTTTTTTGAAAACCTTCAATTTGGCGCTTTTTGGCGAAAGATTTTTGGCGCCAAAAACAGCAGTGGGTCCTCCTAGGATTTTACCCAAAAAAATATTTCGATTTTTAGTTCTTTTCATTAGA